>WBNM01021903.1:61469-75877 GCA_013399055.1 Ramphastos sulfuratus | reverse complement strand
ATTCTATGATTCTATAATACACAGAGAGGGACAGAGAGGGTTTAAAAACTGCAATCTCAATTCTGGCTCAAAGCTATTCTTAGTTTTAAAAAACATGGTCATGGAAAACAGACCTAGAAAAAATCCTATTAATTCATGGCTCATACACTGCTGAGAGTGCCCCATCCCTTTATTTTGTTTTATTTTTACAAGAGGGATGGGTGATCTAGCTGTATTTAAGCTGTATTTATGTGGTTTCTGTTAGCACACTACCCCATCACCTGCAGTGTGTTTACCTTAAGAAATAGCAAATAATAATAATAATAGGAAATAATATCAAGCCATAATATGAGCAATACAAACATACACCATACAGTCCTCACAATCCTACTGTTATTTCTGTTCTTGAGTTCCCAGTATAAAACTTTATGAAGTTATATAAAATTGTATAAAACAAGGTCTAGCTGTAAAGAGGTAACAGGTGCAGGATTTCAATCATGAAAGCTTTCACTGACTGGCAAAGAACAGCTCAATCACTGTCAAGCACTGCCAGAAACAGCTTAAAATCAGCACAAACCTGCAGCTGACCACAGGTTTCTAAAATATAACCAAGAATAAAGTTGAAGCAGCAAATATAACCAAGAATAAAGTTGAAGTAGCTCTCCTCCTGCCCCTGAAGGATGCCAAAGTGTGGTGCAGGCACTAAGCCCAGGAGTTTCAGCAGTGCTTACTGGCTGTGCACAGCAGCTGGGTTTTCTGTGTCTCCAGCAGAGAAATTCTCTGTGATACTCATACAGAATCTCATTTATTTACTGAAACGCATATCAAAACTAAAAGTTACTTGGCAGCTCCAGAAACATTCTGTGGCCTTTAATCATTCTGCATAATTAGCAGCAGCCACATGCAGGAGGAAAATTGCAGTTACCTGAACTCTGCACTGCAAAAAAACAGGAAAGCAAAACAGCGAGGGAAGATGGCAATGAGAGATGCCAAGAGAGTTTTAGGTGGGAAGAATGCAATTATCCAAACAGAAATAGTTGCTTAGCATTCGTTTTTGGAAAGGGTGCTCCATTTTTGTACTCAGAGGCAGAGTATTTCCATGTCATGACTCACACACAGCTTTCACAACGACTTCTGGTTCTGAGTTGCCCTTCTTCAGACTTGAAGTGGACCCTGCCATTTCCTCTCAGTTTGGCATCCCTGAGCTTTTCCAAAACACAATTACACCAGGAAGCATTTGAAACGAGATCTTACTTTCTATTTCACCACTGGCTGAACACTTGTGCTCACAGAACCACAACATACCTGGCCCCCAGGACTTTGTCCCCACCCAAAAGCCTTGATGGAAAGAGCTTTGGGATCTCTGGTCAGCAGGCAGCCTGCTAAGCCCCAAGACTACGAAGGAGGAAACAGGCAACAGCTGTAATAGCAGCGTGGCTGATGTAGTATCACTTTCTGTATGCAAACCACATGGTGCAGTTTCATTCACAGCAAGGGCCTGGAGTATTTCCCATACTTATTTTCCTACTTATTTTTCAAATACAAAAGCTTGGGTTTAAACCCCACGTTTTCTTCTAACAGGTTCTCAGGCTTATAAGCAATATCAAGCACATGCAAGATGTGTAATTCTTGCTTCACTGATCTCCTGCAGACACAGATTCAACTTGAATTTAGCTTAATATTGCAATATATTATATACAGCATGCACTGAGGCCCAAATATCTGATCAGTGAAAATAAGAACTTAACTCATCCGAAAGAATGAGCTTACCAAACCCTCCAATTCAGCTGTGTGGGGGAGGTTTATGTAAATAGATACTTCCGTAGAGGTAATAAAACAGACCTTGAAACACGGGCCGCCAGCTCTTTTAGAGAAGCAGCAGAAGGAAGAGTAAGTAAGGGGCCCATACATCAGCTAGTATATGGAAATGCAAGCTCTTTTTTTTTTTAATTAAGAGGAGTAAATGTGCACTTATCAGTAGCAGACATAAAACTAACAGCAGCAGGTCAGATTACAGAAATACTGCTCTATGCACCCAGTCACTGGCTGGCCAGAGTGGCCAGAGGACCGGGATCTAGTCTTGGCATTGGCTGTCCTTGACTTCTCTGCATGGTTACTGCAGGCCACGGTGCAGATGTGAGTTTGACCCAATAGGTGTGTAACATGATGTAAATACAGCAGCCTGGGTCATCTTATCGCTTAAGCAGTCTGGTATCTGATTACTGCTATTCATGATGCCTTTGCACAGGTTCACCACTAACTCATAGTCCCATTTCAGCTTCTACTCTCTCTGACACCTCTAGATGATGCATCTCAGGTACACAACACTGAATACCAATAAACAGGTACACGCTGTAAATCAAACCAGTTACAAGTCCTTGTCATTTGGATTTAAATCCAAAGTCTCCTTACCATTTCAAACTCTGGCAAGGGTTGGCTGTTTGGCTACTGCACAAGGACTTCCATAACCTGGGGATGGGGAAGGGAAGAAAACGAGGGCAGAGGGGGGAGGGGAGAGAGGGGAATTCAGCCCTTCTGTGAAGAATGAAAGCAGCTTCATCTATCGAATCACGGCAGAAGCTGAACTGGAACACCTACAGAAGGGCAGCAGGGCAGGGAAAAATTGTGGCGAGCGCTTCCACTGACCATCGGGCCCGGCATCTGAGGAGCAGCTGACCAGGCTCAACAGACAGCAGAGCTCTGAGACTCTTTTTCCTTGGCATCTACCCCCGACAGCTGCTGAATGACAGCGAAATCTGGTTGCAGAACGCTCCGAGCACCAGGCAATACCCAAGCTACATTCTGGCAGGTCGCTCACACCGCAGGCTGCGCAGCGCCGGGGCACAAAGAGCGGCGTGGCTCTACGGCTCGATCTCTCCCGCCCGAGAACGTGAAGCAGCTGAGCTGCCAGGACTCTTGCTCAGGAGGTGTCAGGCACTGGCAGCGGCCAGGGAATGCCCCACGGAGGAGGAGGGAATGGAGAAGAGCGGGAAAGGACGGTCGGGATGCCCAGCATACCTGGGTAAGGCACCGCCTGCCCCCTGGGATGCTGCCGGCAGAGCTGCTCTCACTCCTGTGCGCTTCCCGCGGCCCAAAGGCGCCTTCTGCCCTACCCCCGAGCAGAAACCCCTTCTGGCAGCTGTTAGCCGAGCCCCGCGGAGCGCCGCCCCGCACCGCTCCGCCGCTCCCCGCCCCGCCGAGCCCTTTGTGCACCGCGAGAGACGCCGAGGACCGCGACGGCCCTCTCGGGGAAGCCAGATACCGATGGAGACTTCCTGGGCGAAAGCGAGGGAGATGAGGAGCAGCGGCAGCCCCACGGCGATGCAGGTGACGATCTTGTCGAGCGCCAGCTCCAGCCGCAGCCCTTTGTAGCGAGACTCCGGCGGCTCCTTCAGCAGGAAGTCAGAGAAGACGTACTCGGTGGCGATGTGCGCGATGGCCATGCTGGGCCCGGCTCGGCACGGCCGCACACGGCCAGGCACGGCTCGGCACGGCACAGCACGGTACGGCAAACCCCGGCGCGGCTCCGCCCGGCCGGCTCGGCAGCGCCCCCGCAGCCCGTCCAGCCCCGCGGCTCCGCCCCTGCGGCCGGCTGAGCCTCCCCGCCTGGGACAGAAGGACTGGAGAGGGGATCAAAGGATACGGAGCTGAGCTCGGGGCCGTGCCCGGCGCCGCGGGGTGTCCCCAAGGATGAACGCTTCGCGTGTTGCAGTTTGCGCCCGTCGGCACCGGGCCTCTGGTTGGAGACCACGAGGAGAGGCGGGCTCTGTCTGCCCTGCCTCATGCCAGCTGTACGCACATGCTGCCGAGATCCACCGCTGCTCCAGGCTGATCAGTCCCAGCTCTTTAATAACCCTTAATTAATNTTCTAACCTAAACCATTCTATAATTTTGTGAATTCCCCCCTTATATTTTCCAGTTGCTTTCCAAAGCTCTGCAAACTCGGACCATCTTCACCCCCCTCAGACCAGGAGTTACAGAGATGGATGCCTGCCTCATGCTGTCTGCATGTGGCACTCTCCTAGTGCATACCATTTCTGCCAAAAGGAACAGTTGTCCCCTCTCTGCTCAGCTTTTCCTTTATAAAACCACTGTCCTGTCTGCTTTCAGATGTCTTTTGTATTTTTCCAAGCCATAATCCAAGGGAATCATTCCTCATATAGAAATTTGTGCATTCTGTGCTTTTCTTGTGCTGATGTGCCCTCTTCTTGGATGGGGCTGGGGGATGTGATTTAGGCCAAACTCAAGACACAGGTGTCCCAGATAGTTATGTCATGGTACTAAGTTGTTTTCTGCTCTTAACTCCTACTGATTCCTAAAAGTCCCTGTCTCTTTGCCTGCTAAAAAGCATGCTGCTGATGTTGAAATTAAGCTAAGATCCCATTTCTGAGATTAGATAGCATTAAGCACATAGAGCTAGGATTGCTTTTTTTCCCCACAAGTACTGCTGTAAATGTTTCAATGCAAAATTTTATCCTTTTATCACTCATTTTTCATGCTACGTGTACCTTATGATTCTCACTGAGTTGGTCACCCCTTGTCACAACACTTAAAGGCAATAGCAAAGAGCAAAAAGATCCTTGCAGCATCCCATGACTGACTCTGCAGCAGGCAGGCAATGGTAAACTCAGTGCTTCGTGCTTTCTGTGATGCTTCATGCTCTGTGTGTCAGCCTGTGTCTCCTGGAAGAGCAGTGGTGATGTCCTGAGGCCCTGAGGACCCTTAGACGCTTGATTCTGTCTCACAGCTGCCAGCCAGCTGAGAAGTATGCCAGATGAAATGAACTGTGCCAGAAGGTTCACACAAATAACTGAATTTTTCAGGTTGTTTTGTTTTGTTTTTTTTAATTGTTGTAATCACTCTGGCTGGGTAGTTTCTGCTGTCAAAAGATATTTATGGCTCTGTTTCTAAAAAGGCAGACACACGAGCGACTCTAAAAGGAAAGCACCAAATAATGTCCTTTATTAACAGTACAAGTTTAAGTGGAAGGATTTAATTTGGTATGTATACAGAGAGCAAATGTTCTGCACAGAAAGGCAGTGCTTCTGCACAGAACAGGAGACCTCAGTTTTAATGTTTACAAAAGAGAAAGGTGAAAGGCCTTAGAGTATCTGTCAGCTCAAAGGGAAGAATTAGAGAAGGACTCTGAAAGTGTTTGTTGCTGTAGTGTACCTCCTGTTTGGGCTCAGTCCTGCAGTTCTACCTCATATGTGTGCTCTTAAACGACTGGAGAAAACAAATAATTGGTGAATAAGCGAAAAATATCCAAGAAACTTCAACATATTGGTTAATGGGACATCAACCCCCGACACCATTAAGCTACAATATAAGAGTGATGGGCTGTAAAAGTTTCCTACATTTGATCTTACTTCAAAATTCAGAAGAAGCAAAAGAACTCAAAAACCCATCAGCTTGAATTTGCATTCAAATTCAAATTTGGATAAACAGTTTCCCAGGTGTTCTAGAGTTCCTCTGCAAGAGCTGCAGCTGATGTGAGCAGGCAAGAATGAGCACTATTAGTTTTAAAAATTAGCTATAAACATTCAAGTATCACTGAATATGGCCTGATTCTGCCTGTCTTCCTGGCAGAGCACAGAAGTCAGCTTCCTGATGGCTTAGTCACAGGCAGGGAGAGGTGCAAAGAAGAGGTACAGAATCAGGATCATGACAAGCAGCAATTACAAAGTCAACTAACTTACTCAAAGGTTGCTCAGGGCTAGATTTTTATAAGGATTAACAAAAGCTGTTAGAAACTAACAGCAGGGGCACCGAGGAACTCTGTCAAGTGCTAAAATGTATTGGTAGGTCCCTAAATGACTTTTAAAATCTGCCCCCGGTGCACTGTTTCCTCATTTAACAGTGGGGAAGGGGGGAAAAAAGAGAGAGTTGCTCAAATACCACTGAATTCATTGAGACAGACTTTGGGAAACTGTGGGGACTTCCAGATCAACACTTGGAGATGCCAGGAGCCAGCATACTTAAAACAGTCCCTGGTAGTATTTATTCCTTAGCATGAACCCCATGCTGCTGCACAGAGTGCAGGGGTGCCCTGCTGCCTGCTCCTTACTCCCACAGAAATCCTGTTCAGCCACGGTGGATGCCAAGAGGTGTGCTCCACTGCCAGATTTGATCTCGGGTAAAGCAGCTGAACTCCAGAGGAGGGAAACGGTGATGAGTGGTACGCAGCTCTTGGAGCTGAAGCTACAGCTCCTGCTCGTTCTGGCTGTGGGGTAGGACTATCGGCATATGTCTTGCTCCAGTGTTACTAGCAGCATGTCATGAAATCCGGTGTGGCTCTGTGGGTGGTGCTAACGGTGGGGATCAGAGGGAGTCTGCCAGAAGTGCACTTTTGTCATCCAAAGCTGTGTAATGGATTCTGCTCCCTTGACGGGTGACGAGGCAGAAGAAGATTAATACTGTTAAGAGCAGAACAAGTCCAATGAAGAAAAAGGCTGCAAGTATCAGGCTGGCTTCTCCAGGACTCAAAGTTTTGCCAAAAAAGTTGCCCCCTTTGCTGTCATTTTCTGTTAAAAGAGAAGCAGTTAACAAGAAACCTACACACGAATCTGAAGAGTTTTAAATGACATTGAAGAAAGTCCTTACCCTTTCCAGTTGTTTTGTTTCCTGCAGTAGTTGTATTGTACGCTTCAGTTGTGAGGCCTCCTTCTGAAGGAGCTTCCCACTCTGTGCAAAAAAAAAACATATAGTTAAAACCCTGATTATTTTTTTTTCTCTTCTCAAAAATATTGCTGATTTTATTTAATTACTTCAGTCTTGCTAATGTGAACAGAAATCAGGATTAGATCAATGCAGCTATTGCTCTGGGCAGCTCCATGGGCAAAGTCCCATGGGCATCTCTGCTGCTTCATCACTTACTGTAGTGACAGGACAAGGGGTAACAGTTTTGAACTGAAAGAGGGTAGATTTAGATTGGACATAAGAAAGAAATTTTTTTATGATGAGGGTGGTGAGACAGTGGCACAGATTTTTCTAGGGAAATTGTTGATGCCTTATCCCTGGCAGGTTCAAGGGCAGGTTGAAGGGGATTTGAACAACTTCATCTAATGGAAGGTGGTGGAGCTGGACTAAAGATGTGGAGAGGCTCACAAAGCACTTTTGGCTTCAGTCACGAGCCAGACCAGCATCACTCAAGAAGTTTACCAACTTTTACTACTCAAAGGACAGAGTATTTTCTTGGACAGGATGAATGATCATTGTCTGGAGCATCTTCTATTTAAGCTGTTCTCTGCCCATGCAGGAAGGATCTGGAACAGCTCTGGCAGTGTTTGCATGGAGGAACCAGCAGCATGCTGGTGTGAAGGCTCTCCTGCACACCACATGGCACCAAGGCCGAAAAACAGCTTTGCAGTTGTTTTCTGCACCATCTGCAAATGACTAATGGTACACAGGCCACCACTTGATTAGAAGGGCCCTTGTGAAGAGACAACTGTTTTCCAGTTTCAAAGTGCAGCAAAGATTGTCTTTCATGTGTCCATGGGGATGTTTGTTCTGTCCCTAGATGTTGCTAACTGCCCATGGCAGTAATGTACACATGCTTCCCACCAGCATTCAGGGTATGGCAGTGACATTAACTCTCTTATTTTCCTCCTTTCCTCCTATCCAATCTGCTGTGATACCACCTCCAAGTCCACTCTCTGGATAAGGAATTGGCGAATGGTGGCACACAGAGAGNGGGGCTCTGCAGCCTGGAGAAGAGAAGGCTTCCAGGAGACCTTCTAGTAGCCTTGCAGTATCTGAAGGGGGCCTACAGGAAGGCTGGGGAGGGACTATTGACAAGGTCTTGCAATGCCAGGACAAGGGGTTTAAACTGGCAGAGGAGAGATTGAAACTGGTTGTTAGGAGGAAGTTGTTTGCAGTGAGGGTGGTGAGACACTGGCACAGGTTGCCCAGGGAGGTTGTGGCTGCTCCCTCCCTGGAGGTGTTCCAGGCCAGGTTGGAGGAGGCCTTGAGTGACCTGTACTAGTGGAAAGTGTCCCTGCCTATGGCAGGGGGTTGGAACTGGATGATCTTTGAGGTCCCTTCCAATCTTACCATTCTATTATTCTATAAGTCCTAGGACATGTTTCTGATACTGAACCTGATTTATTGATAGTGTAGGTCGTCTCCATGCCAGCGTGGATGTGATCAGCTACGTGGCAGTGCAGAAGCCACGTCCCAGGGTTTTCTGCTAAAAGTTCAATGGTTTGGAAAGTCCCAGGAAAGAGGTCATAGACATCTCCTCTGTGTTCCTTATCTGTCTGTGGCAAGATAAAACCAGAATCATGAGAGCTGTGCCTCAAATATCCTCTCTGGGCACTGACATTCTAGGTAGGTTTTCAGATCCTCAAGGCAAATCAAATGCTTCTTGGTTTATGTTTCTAGTGAGCTTTGTTCAGGGCAACTGAGGTCTTTGGATAGCTCTAAATTAATCACTAGAATAATTAACAACAGAAAACCCTTGCTGAGGACTCCACGTGCTGTTTGAGCACAGATGATTTTTTGAAAGGCAGATATTTTTCAGGCAGTCCTGCCCTACCAAGCTGTCATAACATGGTTTATGGCATGGTTTATGTTACAACATAAACCCATATGCTAAGCATGCATAACTGTCTCCTCCTTGAACCTCCCTTATACTCATGGGTAAATATGTCTTTTAACCCAGCTAACTATGTCCTCCAACAGTGACATTTATTCCTGTTTCATGACAGGCTCAGAGTAGAAGCTTTGCAAGAATGTAATTAATTTTGTATTTCTTTCACATGCAAAATTTCCACCAACCCCAGCATCAGCCCAGGCCTCCATACCCAAGCTGCAAAACCATGACTTTTTTACTGATATCTCCCATCACACTGCAAAGATTTTGCTTTCATTAATTTTACCAACCTTGAAGATGAAGGTCTGTGCATGGAAGTGGACTGTATGTATATCCACTTCATTGCCCATTCCTATCAAGTACCAGTTTGTCCTATCACCTTCATTCATCGTCAGACCTAGAAGAGTGTTATAAATCTTCCCATTGATTGCTGGAAGAATGACAAAACAAAACTGATTAATCACAGAATCATAGAATCAGCCAGNAGGCCAGGATGCCATTGGCTCTGCTGCCCACCTGGGCACACTGCTGCCTCATCTTCAGCTACTCTCTGCCAGCACCCCCAGGTCCCTCTCTGCCTGGCTGCTCTCCAGCCACTCTGTCCCCAGCCTGTAGCACTGCTTGTGGTTGTTGTGGCCAAAGTGTAGAACCCTGCACTTAGCCTTGTTCAATCTCATCCCATTGTCCTCTGCCCATCCATCCAGCCTGTCCAGGTCCCTCTGCAGAGCCCTCCTACCCTCCAATAGATCCACACTTGCTCCTAACCGACCCCCACCTGGCTACAACATCCTTTCCATTAAGGGTGATGGTATGCATGATGATAACCTTCACTTTAGCTACCCTTTCCACTTTCTGTTGAGATAGAAGTGGTGCCCAGGCAGAGAGGGGACAGGCATGTGTGGAAGGGCAAGGGCTCTAGATAGTGCTCATTGCCATTGCAGGGAGACAGTCATGGGTTTGTTTCAGTTTCCAAATCAATTAAGTGCATAGATGCAACCATTTTTCTGTCTTGAAAAGTATCAGATTGGGTTTTTTCAGTTTGAGAGCAAACTCCTGAACAAACAGGGTTTATGCCAAGAAGCTACATGGGAAAAAAGCTGTTGCCTAAAATGGGAATCATCTGCAGAAAGAGAATTTTGCTTTGCCAGGGCTGCTCCTGCCCCATCCAGTTTGTTTTGCCTGGCTCTTGGGCAGGTTGCCACTACAGCCATAGCTTTAAAATGTCATCCTTAAGCTCATACAGAACAAGCCTGCAAGGAATGCAGCTCCCAAATGACAAGGGGAGTCTGACAGGGTGGCCACTTCCCAAGCACGTAAGATCAAACTATTCTGTTAGAAAAATATCTTGGCTGAGCCTCATGAAATCTTTGTGTTTCCAGAGCTGCAGTTTACAGAGTTGTTATGTGGCTGAGTAATTGTAGGCTGAAGCCAATGTCTTCTTAAAAGGACTGTGAAAAATAAACCCCTATCCTCTTGGCTGAGTCCTACATACCATGCTTGCAGTTGGCTTCTTCAAACTTTTCAGTGGAATTAAACTCATCAGGATTCCTGTGAAGGTATGTTTCAATATTTTCTTTCAAATACCAGGATTCATTTTCATCAAACACCATAAACAGAAGAGTAAATTCACGATCAATGTCTTTTCTTAGACCTCTTTCATCTAGAACTCCTTTTCTGCAAACTACCAGAGGCCCAAGCAGACCACTGTATGTGTCCTGGAATAAAACAAATATGCACAAGACAAGTTTTGATTTAATCCTGTTATGAAATAGATATAGCTTATAGAGTAAATAAAGGTGAAATTCCAGTTTCCTATAATGAAGACCACTGTATGTGTCCTGGAAGAAAACAAATATGCACATGGCAGGTTTTGATTTAATCTAGTTATGAAATAGACATAGAGTAAATAAAGATGAAATTACAGTTTCCTATAATTACTTTGTTGTGGGTTGGTTGGTTTTTTTTGTTTTTTTTTTTTAATTTATATATTTACTTTCATATATTTACTTTCATATATTTACTTTTATATATTTATATATATATATAACATTTTATATATTTACTTTTATTTTCTACTTATTTATATTTATTTTTCTTTACATGTCCTTATGTTAAGGTATCAAAGTAATGTATCAAAATAGCATAGTGCCTTCACCCCAAATCCCTTCAACTATTCTTTAAGGAGGGAATCACATTACCATGGTGTGTCCCTAGGGATTTCAGTAGATTAAATTACCCAGGCATGAGCAACTGATACTGAAGAGAACAGAGCATTGAGCTCTGTAAGTCATTCCTCTAGCCTATGGTCCTCACACAGACATGAGACAGAATCCTTTCAGAAACACTATGCAAAGCAATATGATCTTTAATGACCATGTCATTAATTACCTTGACAAAATTCACTGTTGAGTAATAAACCCAAGTGATACAGTTTGGATCTGTCTTACCAGGACCGGATCGTTCTGGAACATTCCACCTGTAGATGTTTATTTCCCCTGAAACAGAGAGAACAATTTTAACAGCTGGGTATTAGAGGCTTAGAACAAACTGTAACTCAGATCTGCTACCCTCCTCATCAAAACATCATCTGCATCAAAGTTATCTGTGGAAGCCTGCAGCAATGAGATATGAATGCGGTTCTGCTTTCCAGGAGGTTGTTGAGGTTCCAGTAGCGTAAAGGTCCCAGAAAAGAGCTCTGCAAATGCTACTGGCAGCAGTGTCATGCCACAGAGGGAATTTTGGAGATAGGACTCTTCATATTTCTCCCTGGCCAATACTTGTAGCAAATTGTTGATTTTGGGTGCTGTTGCCTAAGATCAATTGCAGATGTTGGGAGCCAAGCTCCAGAAAATGCTTCTTGGCCTTTCTCAGTTGAAAAGGGCACAAAGATGTGGCAGTCGCCACTGGGCTTTTGCAGATGGTGCTGCAGCAGTGTATCAGTTCTTAGCCAAGAGAGCTGAGTACATACCAGCCTGATGACTAGGAGTAATGAGGGGATCCTTTCCTCTTCCAGCTAAGCCTCTTCTCCCCAGAAATTACCTGAGAACCCCTTGCTAAAAGCCCACATCTTCCCTGAGCAGAGATTCTCTGACCTCTGATTTAAAAAAAAATTAAAAAACAAAAAAAACCAAACCGAACCAAACCAATCCTACCAACGAAACAATCCAATGGGGAAATCATTTCTTTGGATGAGAATCAGTTCTCTACAATGAACACAAAGACATATGTATTCAGATGAACTTACTCTGCTGTGTTTCCCTGTTTTGGTTTGGGTTTTTTTGGTGTGGTTGGTGTTGTTTTGTTTTGGTTGTGGGTTTGTTTGTTTGGGTTTTTTTGGTTGGTTGTTGTTTTGTTTCTGGTACTGCAGGGAAAGGCACAAGACCATGACATGGTCCGCACTCTTCCTTTGCAAGTGACAGAGAAATGTTGAACCAGGCAGTCTCTGGCCAAATAGCCTTCTAGGGTGACAAAAGCCAGGAGCAGCTGGAGATGTGCTATGAGCTAAGGGAGAACAAGGAAAATGCAGAATTCTTGGCCACAGTCTTAGGACAGTCACAGCTTAACAGCTGACACAAGCTGTGGGAAGCAAGAAACGAAGAGCTTAAAGAGTTGTGAAGTGACTGAGCCTAGTTTTGTGTCACTGAGCAACTGCACCATTTTGATGGATCATGCAAGAGCAGGGTTTGTTTGTGAAGCAGTAATTACCAAAAAGAAAATGAAATGGTGACTGTGAAGCAATAACAGGACAAGGGGCAATGGGTTTAAACTGGCCAACTTGGCCTTGAACATCTCCAGGGAGGGAGCAGCCACAACCTCCCTGGGCAACCTGTGCCAGTGTCTCATCACCCTCACTGTAAAGAACTTCCTCCTAACATCCAGTTTCAATCTCCCCTCTGCCAGTTCAAACCCGTTGTCCCTTGTCCTGGCATTGCAAGACCTTGTCAATAGTCCCTCCCCAGCCTTCCTGTAGGCCCCCTTCAGATACTGGAAGGCTACTCTAAGGTCTCCTCAAAGCCTTCTCTTCTCCAGGCTGCAGAGCCCCAACTCTCTCAGCTTGTCCTTATAGCAGAGCTGCTGCAGCCCTCTGAGCATCTTCATGGCCTCCTCTGGACCTGCTCCAACAGTTCAATGTCCTTCCTGTGCTGGGGGCTCCAGAACTGCACACAGGACTCCAGGTGGGGTCTGAGGAGAGCAGAGTAAAAGGGCAGAATCCCCTCCCTTGCCCTGCTGCCCACGCTGCTCTTGCTGCAGCCCAGCACTCGGTTGCTGTCTGGGCTGCGCGTGCACAAGGTCATGGGTGAAGATATTGAACAAGAGTTGACCCTTGGGGGAATACCACTAGCCACAGGCCTTCAACTAGACTCTGCAGTGTTGATCACAACCCTCTGCCCTGTCATTCAACCAATTCCCAATCCATTTCACTTCCCACTCATCTAACCCACACTTAATAAACTTTCTTGTGAGGATGCTATGGGAGACAGTGTCAAAAGCCTTAATGAAGTCAAGGTACACAACATCCACTGCTCTCTCCTCATCTACCCAGCTGGTCACAGGATCATAGAAGGCTACCACATTGGTATATCATGATTTGCCCTCCATGAATCCCTGCTAAGAATTCCTGGTAATCTTCCACATGCTTAGAGATGATCTCCAGAATGAGCTATTCCATCACCTTTTCAGGGATGGAGGTAAGGCTGACTGGCCTGTAGTTTCCTGGGTCCTCCTTCTTGCTATTGGCACAGTCCTCAGTCACCTTCCCTGGTCTTCAAGATGTTTCAAAAGTGATGGAAAGTGGCTTAATAATGACCTTATTCAACTTCTCCAATACGTTTGGGTGCATCCCACTGGGGCCCATGGATCTGTGAGCATCCAACTTGTCTAAGTGATCTATAATCCAGTCCTCCTTGACTAAGAGAGAGTCTTCCTTCCTACAGACTTTCTCTTTTACCTCCAGGAACTGAGCACTGGCCTTAGGAGGGCCTCATCACTCATTTATATAGGGCATGATGTGAGAAGAGAGCCTGGACGTGGTCATAGTCTTTCACCACTTCCTTGCTTTTTTTACTCCTCACTTCAGGCTGTTTGGAGGTTGTAAATGCTGTGCTTAAAACCTGAGACATTTCAGATGGCACCAACGGTTTATCTTTGAAGTGCAAATGAAGCATAACCCCTGAAAAGACTGAGAAACAAGAGGAAGATTGATGTTTTCTCCCTTTTTGCTGCTGAGTAAATAGAGCAGTGGAGAGGGACTGAACAGCTGGGAGCTATTTTGGCTTAGGCTACTATGGACCTACCCTCTGCGTCTCTTTACCTTGCCACCCACAGTCTCTTTAGGAGCTGGCAGTGCTCTTGGGAACACAGTTTGGCAGAATATAAATAGTACTGATGACTGGTTCAGAATGTAGTACAACTAGATGGGCTCCAGGAAGCTTGAGGTGAGGAGGTCTAGCCTGGCCAAGGAAGACAGCCAGCAAGCATTTCTAGGTTATGATAGTGGGGTCTGAAGTTCCCTGTTCTTGTTTTGAGGGAGTTGATTTCCATGTTAACTGCTGCTTCCATCTCCTAAGGAAAAGTCTGAACTTGGAAGAGTCCTTTCGTTTGGTTTATGGTTGAACAGAGTTTAAACAGAGTTTCCCTTGCCTAGCTCATTCCAAGCCTGCTCCCATGTGGACACAGGAGACATTGGCGATGGTGTTCTCAGGGTTAACACCTCAGGTGTCAACAAAACAGCATCAACAACATCACAAAACAAAGGAATCATAAAAATTGGGTTTTTTAAAATGTTTTGGTTGGTTGGGGTTTTGTTTGTTGGGTTTGGGTTTGTTTCCCCCCCCCC
>WBNM01021903.1:49803-60313 GCA_013399055.1 Ramphastos sulfuratus | reverse complement strand
GAGAAGAGGGGAGAGAGAGAAGAGGGGAGAGAGAGAAGAGGGGAGAGAGAGAGAGAGAAGAAGGGAGGAGAAAAATAAAAAGACAAAAAAAATAAAAAGAGAAAAGGCAAAAAATAAAAAAGAAGAAGAAAAGGAAGGACAAGGGAAGAAAGGACAAGGGAAGAAAGAAAAAAAGAAAAAAGTCTTACCAGGGAGGGTAATTGGTGTCTCAGGTTGTTCTTCACAACCCACTTCTTCTACACCATGTGCACTTATTGAATAAGGCCTACTGGCTTTGTTCTTAAATATGATCAGCACAGAGTCACCAACCTCAGCATGCAGTAATGGTCCTAAACCAAACCCAAAGAACGGCAGTGGTTACAACGCTGCTTTCTGAATTTAACAAACCCAGAAGCGGAGCGGAGCGGAGCCTGGGCATGGGGCCAAGGCCTTTCTCAACCCCCCCAGGCTCTTCTGTTCTTCCAGCAAAGCCCAAAAAATGGCTTTGTTATCTCAGGTAATGAAAACATCCATACATATAAGTAATCCTTTTTGTCTATAAGTAATCCTATGATAATCCTTTTTGTTTTCAGTCAGCAAATTGTTCACTCTGGAGACAGATCTTTGGACAATTGTTTTAAGGAAAATTCTTGTGAACGATTTTTGCATCATGCAGAATTTTACTTCTTATGCTGGTAGCAGCTTTTTACTTATTTTTTTTTCCCTTTCTTTTTTTTCCTTTCTTTTTTAAACTTGTTTTTTCTTTTAAATTTTTTTCTTTTAGCTTTTTTGTTTCTTTTTGTTTGTTTCTTTTGTTTGTTTCTTTTTGTTTCTTTTTGTTTGTTTTTGTTTCTTTGTTTCTTTTTTCTTTTTTGTTTCTTTTTTCTTTTTAATTTTTTTTCTTTTACTTTTTAGTGACAAAAAGAAATGTCAACTACATTCCTAGAGAGTGTTGATTACTTCATGACTAATTGTTGCCCACTTCTCATCCCACAAAACACATGAGCTCATGGTTATTTGATGACATGCATAAACTTTTGTCCTGCCCAGGTTCAGATACCAATCCAGCTCCTTAATATTGGCTTAATCTGCTTACTGGATTCTCTCCATGTTGCATACTCTAAAGTTAAAGTGAATCTTAGAATTCCCATTTTGGCATTAGTACTCATTAGGAAACATAATATTCACATTAGAGAATGAGTTCTCTAATATGGAAAGCATTTTTTATACTCAGCAAATATACAAATTGGATGTAAAAAAAAATCACTGATAATCTGGAATAGGTATCAGTGTTCATTGCTCTTCCTGTTAACAAAGCTGGAAAAAACTCCTAGTTTTTGGAAAGCAATCCTCTCATTTATCAGGCTCAGCCTGTCAGCCACGAGAACTACTTGCCCAGGATTTCCAAGTGTTCCTCCTCCTCTGTCCTCACTTTGCGCTGGGTGAAGTTTCTGTTGGTATACTCCCTGTAAACCACCTTCTTGTACTTTGAACCAATCATACCGTCTGCTTGGCTCAGGAAAACATGCCCATAGCTGCAAAATAAAAAACCACAACAATGGAAAGTACCAAACCTTGCATGTCTAGAGGCTAGGAAACTACTGTGTTATTCATGACATTACTATTCACAACATTACTATTATAGTAGTAATTACTATTACAGTTATTTACATAATATTATCACAACCTGGTCCAATGTGCTGGTTGATATGGAGCCCTGAGTGCTGCAAGGTATTTTAAATAGAAAAAAAAAATAGCAGCTATAATCTTCACTAACTGNTGACGAGAGCAGAGTAAAGGGGCAGAATCCCCTCCCTTGCCCTGCTGGCCACGCTGCTCTTGATGCATTCCAGGACTCAGTTGGCTGTCTGGGCTGTATGCACACACTGCAGGCTCATGTTGAGCTTTTCATCACCCCAGACCCCCAGGTCCTTTTCCTCAGGGCTGCTCTCCAGCCTTCCTCAGACTGGTGAAGCTGAGGATGCCTAGCACTCACCACAAACTTTTGAGAACACAAATCCTTCAACAGAACTGTCAGAGCAGAAAAGAGTTTCGAGCTAAGAGTGGTTTTGGCCACTCTTTCTGACTGCATCCTCTGCTCCAACAGAAGACACCGCCTGTCCCTGCAAAATACTCTTTCCATGCTGGCTGCTTCCACTGTCTTGGCTGTGAGTTAGCCACAAGAATATGATAACTCATGTCTAACCTTGTGAAAGCAAACACAGTCATCTGAGATAAGAGGATAAGACGGTAAGAAGACCCTGCCCTCCTACTGCTATGTATTGCAAGGGGTTGGATGATTTGCCAGCATGAAGATAAAATGCATTTTCCCTTCTGCAGCTGGCAGAGGATGCTATTCATGTGTGTGCGTCCCCACGTTTGTGCAGCCACCTGCAGTTCGTTGCTGCTCTGCTGGGATCCCAGAGGGCTGACTCGCCAGCAGAGGACGCTCGCCTCCAGCTGCGGAGGAGAGCGCTCAGCCTCTTCTGAGGGCAGCTCTGTCTCCTGGCAGCTCACCTGCGAGGTGCCCCTGGCAAGGGAGCAGCGAAGCTGGCTCACAACGTATTAAATGAAAGCTAAAAATGCCCCTGGAATACTGCTTGTCGTAGTGATAACACCGTGTGTGCAACAGCAGCCTCTGACAACACTGGAGTTAGCAGGTTCTTAAATACCTTTCATCTCCTGTAACTCTTCAGGGCTGTTTTCTGCCAACTCAACTGTACACTTCCTTTCTACGGGGTGCAGTTTCCCTGCCACTTTTCTAACACTTATTTTTGAAATATGTTCCTTTGATTTCATCAAAGTGGTCTCAGAGACTTCCCTATGCAACATATCTTCTTTTATTCCTTAGCACAGTACAGTGTAGATGTGGGCCACTGGCAGACTTCCCTATGCAATGCATCTTCTGTGCGTGGCTTTTATTCCTTTGCACAGTGCAGTGTAGATGTGGGCCACTGGCAGACTTCCCTATGCAATGCATCTTCTGTGCGTGGCTTTTATTCCTTTGCACAGTGCAGTGTAGATGTGGGCCACTGGCAGACTTCCCTATGCAATGCATCTTCTGTGCGTGGCTTTTATTCCTTTGCACAGTGCAGTGTAGCTATGGGCCACTGGCAGTGATCACCTGGTTTCTTTGTGAGAAAAGCACTGAGATGGGCAACTGGGGAAAGTACAGAAGATAAAGGAGAGGGCTGGAGGGCATCATTGTGGCATTGAGCCTAGGCTGAACTCACACATGGATTTTGGAAGCTTTCTTGGCTTCAATAGCATTACAAGACACTCTGATCAGAAAACATTTGAAGCACTGCCTGTGAACTGTTCTAGTGTGAGAAGATGTCACTCTATAAAAACATTTCCTCTTATTCAGCAAAGAGAGCATCCTAAAAAGCAGGAGATTGGCTTCATGAAAGGATGCTTCAAAGTTTCTCCTCCACTGAAAGTGCATGCCATACCCACAAGCGTTTTTTTTTTCTTTGCTCTGAATACCTTTCCTCATAGCTGCTGACATTGTAAATGTTTGGTGCTGAGCTCTTATTCGAGGCATAGTCCCACTCCACTTCCTCTGCAGCGATGTAATACAGCCTCATGGCTCCATGCTGCTGCTGGCCTCGGGTGGTATTGCGGCAGCTGCTGACCTCGTAGAGATGTTTCATCCCACCAACAAAGTGGTCAAAAGTCCTGCAAACCACTTTGAATGTGCCTAGAAATGGAAGCACATGAGGTTTAGATGGCTTGAAAAACTTCTGAAAGCAGCTTGTCAGATAAGGTCCTGTACTTTGTGCATCTCTGATCTGTCCTCAGACAAACCTGTTCTGTGATGCTGTATGGCAAGTCAAGCAAAGGGATGCTTGTGTGGAATCACACAATCATTTAGGTAGGAAGAGACCTTTAAGATTTTTTAGTCCAACCATTAACCTGTCACTGCCTACTCCGCCACTAAACCAAACTGCCACATCTACCCTTCTTTTAAATACCTCCAAGAAAGGTGACACCACCACTTCCCTGGGCAGCCTCTTCCAGTGCCTGACAACTCTTTCGGTGAAGGAATTTTTCTTATATCCAACCTAAATCTCCCCTGGCACAACTTCAAGTTGTTATTTTAGTCCTATGACTTGTTACTTGGGGGAAGAGATTGTCCTTCAACTTGCTATGATCTCATTTCAAGTAGTTATGGAGAGTGGTAAGGTTTCCTCCTAGTCTCCTTTACTCCAGACTAAACAATTCCTCACCAGACTTATTCTCTAGGCCTTTCACCAGCTTTGTTGCTCTTCTTTAGACATGCTCCAGCACCTGACTATTCTTCCTGTAGTGAGGGCCCTGCAACTGAACACAGTATTTGAGGTGTGACTTCTCCAAGTGCCAAGTACAGGCAGACCAGCACTGCTCTGATAATTGCTGGGTACACTGTTTCCAATACGAGTCAGAATGTTGTTGGACCTCTTGGCACCTGGGCACACTGCTGGCTCATATTCAGTCACCTGTGAACCAATGGCCCCAGGTCCTTTTCCACCAGCCAACTTTCCAGACATTCTTCCCCAAACCTGCAGCATTGCATGGTGATGTTGTGACCCAAGTACAGGACTTGGCACTTGGCCTTGTTGAACTTCGTGCAATTGGCCTTGACCCATCAATCCAGCCTGTCCAGATCCAACTACACAGCCTTTCTACCCTCAAGCACATCAACACTTCCACCCAACTTAATGTCATCTGCAAACTTAACTGTGGGTGCATGTGATCCTCTCATCCAGGTCACTGAGAAAGATATTCAAGAGAACTGGCCCCAAAACTGAGCCCTGGGGAACTGTAACTTTTTGACCCTTTGCTCTCTTTCTATGGAAAGCCAAACCTCCATAGAGATTATTTTTTTTCTGTAGCTCTGATAATAAAAGTCTGCAGTGACAGCATGAGCAGCATATCCTTAGCCAGATTTTAACACCTGCACTCTCCTTCCCTTTTACACAAGCAGAAGCTGACCACGATACAGTCCTGTGTAACTCTCCCATCCAGTACAGTTGTGAAGGAGGAAAGCATCTCCATATCTGCTTTGTATATAAATCATTGAAGGAATCCAAATTAAAAGCATAGCCCTATCCAGACTGGATCGCAGTCCCTTGTGCTTCTAGTGCACAAGTGATGAAAAAGGTAAATCCAAACTAAAAGCATGGCCCTATCCAGACTGGATCTCAGTCTCTTGTGCTTCTAGTGCACAAGTGATGAAAAAGGTAAATCCAAATTAAAAGCATAGCCCTATCCAGACTGGATCTCTGTCCATTGTGCTTCTAGTGCATAAGTGATGAAAAAGGTAAAGTAGCATGAAGTTAAAAAAAAAGCATCTGCAATGGTGACTGTAAAGATCTGATAATTCAATCAATTTCACTTACAGCCAGTGTACATTAATAATATAGAATACATTCCTTAGTGTGAGTCCTGCAATGCAGTTTCATGACAGATGGTGGAAATGTGAGAGATACATATAAGTAAAGAATCTACCCTCTTATAGACATGTAGTCATGTACATAGTGCCAAGGAATCTTTCTATGAGGTGCTCTGGCCAAGGATGGCCCTTGGCATAGCTTTGCACAACCCTGATGACTCTATTGATTTAAATAGAGTTGCACCAACTTAAAGACCAGTTACAGTGCACTCTGTTGTGAAGCTCATCTGGTGTCTCCAACAAACAATTCCCCTCCTCTAATTCTGAAGAGCATGTCACCGGATTCTACATGGGGACTGAGTATCTTTAATGTATACATTTCTGAAAAAGATCCTAAAAACTGTTGTTGAAGTCCTGAAATACCTAAACGATGCTGACTATCTACATAGCAGTGAATTTTATCTTTGCTGGAAGAAAAAAAAATAAGAACAACCTGCTGTAACAGTTGTAGGAATTCTGCGAGCATCCCCTCAGCTATCTCTCTGNGCTGCTCTCCTTCCCCACCCAGCCTGGATTTGTGCTTGGGATTGTGCCTACCCAGGTGCAGGACCTTGCACTTGGCCTTGTTGAATGTCATGAGGTTGGCTTGGGTCCACCTCTCCAGCCTGTCCAGATCCCTTTGGATGGATCCCTGCCCTCTAGCAAGTCGACTGTGCCACAGAGCTTGGTGTCATCTGCAAACTTGCTGAGGGTGCACTGATTCCTCTGTCCCTATCACTGACAAAGATGTTAACCAGCACTGGTGCCAGCACTGACCCCTGAGGGATGCCACTTATCACTGATCTCCAGGTTATCTCAAGGTTATCCAAGCCTCCACTCTTTGGTGCACACACATATTTACAGCACCTTCCCAGAAAAGTAGCCCAGCCTGAGTTCTCATCTGTGCCGGGTCCCTGTGTTCTCCACATTTTCAGGCTCCCTTGTGTAGAGCAGAGCATCTCTATGACTGCTGTGTTGGTTGCCTGATTTCTGTATACACCACACCACCAAGATAAGCTCCCGAACGTACCCACGCGGTCTGGCTGCATCAGCGCTGTCCCCGATAAGTGAGGAAATAAGGCCAGTCCGTCTCTCGTCGTCCCTCTCAGGTCAATGATGTTTCCTTGAAAATGAACCCCGTGCATGTCGTAGTGACTGCCCAGGCCGATGAGGTGCCAGGAAACTTTGTCATCCTTGCACATGGCCAGGCCTGGCAGATTGCCGAACAAGTAGCCATTGACGGCTGGAAGGGAAAGACAGAGCCAGTTGGCAGCAGGCTGGTGGAGACTCATCACAGAGCCTCCTCCTACCACCTTCCCAGAAAGAGACTCATACCACAGCAAGTCATGGCATTAATTAAAACAGCATTTAGTGAAGCTGGCTGACACCAGGTGACATTTCTGTAAACTCTGAGCTTCTACTTTTTCTTTTTTTCTTTTTTTTTTTTAATTTGTAAAATCAACAACCTCTTGCAGTGATACAGAACTTCTTCATGGAGATTTTCAGGGTGCCTCACACCAGAATCATAGAATGGTTTAGGTTGGAAGGGACCTCAAAGATCACCTAGTTCCAACCCCCTGCCATAGGGAGGGACACCTCCCACTAGTACAGGTTACTCAAGGCCTCGTCCAACCTGGCCTTGAACACCTCCAGGGAGGGAGCAGCCACAACCTCCCTGGGCAACCTGTGCCAGTATCTCACCACCCTCACTGCAAAGAACTTCCTCCTAACATCCAGTTTCAATCTCCCCTCTGCCAGTTTAAACCCATTGCTCCTTGTCCTGTCATTGCAAGACCGTGTCAATAGTCCCCCCCCCAGCCTTCCAGTAATAAATGAGATGCCTCTTTTCAGCCTGGGTGATGCATAACCTGATCACTAATGGGTCATAAAGAATCTGAGTTATAAATTGACCTCTGGTGGTGTCTTTTCATATGATTTTGACCTGTGATTTCTACTTTCACTTCCAAAATGTATTTTTCTTTCAGAAGGATGTTATGAGGCTAAACTCCCTAACTCTCAAATGCTTTCTGCGATCACTAAGTGGAATTTGTTACAGCAGAATAAAACTTTAGTAGGAGATACCACATCACAACACAAGATTAAAATAGAAAGGTGCTCTTCAGAAAACTAAAGCAAAAAGAAGTTATATGACACCTTGGAGGAGGTCCAAGCTTAAGTCAGATACTTCCATCCAGAGCTGATATTTTAAAATATTACTGTTCATTCCCCTAGTCTTTGCCTTTCCTTTTCCAGAAGTGGTTACTGCCCAAGTGGGAGCAGACAGAGCAGAGCTGGTGGAGTCTGTCTGAGTCAGTGCCAAGGCTATCAATGAAATCTAAATCACCAGTGCCTGACCCCTGGCATCATGCCTATTTATAGTACCAGGTGTTGCAGTTAAAAGCTATACTCTGCTCTGTTTCACCAGGTGCAGTTGGTGGGTGGATATATTGACTCTTAATGTGCCTAGGGTTTCAATATTCCCTCCAAGGGCTGCCCATAAACTAACAGCTCTCTCCCTCACCCTCCAGTGCACTGCAATTAGCTATAAATGATGATAAAATCTGCCAATTCGCCCTCCCAATATGATTCAAGAAAAGTTATCATTAAACAGATATTAAATATTTCATACCATGCATTTTGTTGGATTCCTTGAAATCTGCATCATTTTCATCTACTTTTGAAGGGTCTCCAGTAAATGTTTCAATGTTCTTGGTCAGATACCAGCTGTCATTCTCATCAAAGATTGAAAAAAGGAGGTAGAATTCTCTGTCTATTCCTTTCTGTAGCCAAGAAGAAAGCCAGGACATAAAAAGAAAAAGAGAAAAGATTGTACAGAATTAGACAAGTTGAAGTTGGGTGGGGTATTTTTTGTGTTGTTTTTTGTTGTGTTGTTGTGTGTTTGCAGTTTTCTTTGTTGTTGTTGGGGGTTTTCTTGTGGGTTTTTCTTTGTTGTTTTTTGGTGGCGATGGTGATGGTGGTGGTTTTTGTTTTTTCTTTTTAACAGAACTCTCTCTCCCCTCAAAATTGCAACTGTCTTGTTACTATATCCTTGCAGAGACAAGAATTTGCACTCTCCCATCAGCCAGAAGCATAGAATCATAGAATCATAGAATGGTAAGGTTGGAAGGGACCTCAGAGATCATCTAGTTCCAACCCCCTGCCACAGGCACTAGTACAGGTCACTCAAGGACTCGTCCAACCTGGCCTTGAACACCTCCAGGAAGGGAGCAGCCACAACTTCCCTGGGCAACCTCTGCCAGTGTCTCACCACCCTCACTGCAAAGAACTTCTTCCTAATATCCAGTTTAAAACTCCCCTCTTCCAGTTTAAACGTATTGCCCCTTGTCCTGTCATTGCAAGACCTTGTAAATAATCCCTCCCATGAAGTGTCCATTATTTGCTTAGGGTGGAAAGATGAATTCATTACTCATAAGCATATGAAAAAGATGGAAAACCTAGGGATGAGCCAGAATACAGGGGACTGACAGTTTCATCTTCCCAATTATCCCCTTCAGTCAGCTTTTACTCTGAGGAACGACATTTGTTTAACCTCTTAAGTCTGAGCTGGGAACAGGGCAAATTGTCCCATACAGGAAGGCCCTGCAGTTCACCACCCTGCTGTTAGGACCAAGCAGATGTCCACGTCGGGCACCTGTGTCCCATGGTGACTCAGTGTGTTCCTTCGGCAGACCAGCAATGGCCCCACAAGACCGGAGTTGGTGTCTTTAACAGCATCAGTGGCTGAGTAGTACAGATAGGTCAGGCATGGGGGGTCACTCTCTGTTGGACCTCCGTTTTCAGGAACCCTCCATTTGTATGTGAAGGTTTCACCTGGCTTAACGTGGGCTCCTGGCTTCGGATAGCCTGCAGAGAGAAAATTGAGAAGCACCAAGGTTATGGGAAGGTTTCATCTTCCTGAGTACAACTGCTAGCTGGAAGTCAGATGTAGCTGGTTATGTCTGAGGAAAAGCTCCTTCTTGCAACCACAGCTTGAGCACTGTCCCATAGTATGGACATTTGTGCCATGGGGACATTGTCATGGTAGGCCTAAGCAGGCCATAATAGGCTTATACATGTCCTGGCTTGCCCAGACATGTTTTTCTGCTCTCCCTCCTTCTCTTTTGGGGAGAAGCAACCATGGGAAAGAGGACAAAGAACCTGGAGCCACTGAGTCTAAGGACTGTGGCTTGCCCAGACTTGTTTTGCATCCCGTGGTAAACAAGGTACACAGGCTCAGCTTGTGCCTGCCTTGTGCAAGGCCTGAGTTCTGCCCTAAAAAGGGTAAAGCAAGCCTATGGCTTCACCTAATACGGTCAAGCTTGGCTAACTGCCATTCTGATTGTCTATTCTGTGTCCAAAGGCCCATTAGTCTTGGGCTGTATTGATAAAAGGAGATGAGCAGGTGACATGATGTGCTCTGCCCTTGTATTTGTGCTGCTGCTGCCTCATTGCATCCTGAACTGCCTGGAAATTCCACTGCTTCAAGTTTACCAGGAACAGGTTCTAAATGGCTCCACTCGACAGGCCTGCACAGCCAGCATGACAGTGTGCTGAGGCTGCACATGGCATTGTATCCTGCCTGCACCTGAAAGCCTTCTGCCAAGATAGGAAGTCCTGGAGATACACAGATCATCCAGAGGAGATCAGGACCAGGTCAGAGATTGTCTGCCTCCTTTCCCCAGCTGCCTGGGAAGAATCAGAAGTCTCAGTGGCTGACAAGACAGTAACAGAGTTCCCTGACAACGTTTGGGTACTGTCTGAAGCTGTAGCCAGCCCTGCCAATCGGGAGATATTGTGTGAGTAAATACTTCAAGCCTCTTGTAATTCACCATTGCCTTCTGCCATAAGCAGAAAGGAGCTTCCTGAGTCCATCAAGTGGGCAAGCAGAGTATTAACCACAAGCGATACATTGACTGAAGGAACCTTCTCTTCCAGTATAATGTTTGCCTTTGCTGGTTACTTCTTGTAGTGTTCCAGTTTTGCCTGTTCCCTGTGTGTATAAATTTCCATGACTGTGCAAAGAACTGAGCATTATTAAAATCAGTGGTCGGGGTGGAGAGAATTTTGAATATTGAATATTAGTAAACAATATTAATCTTTAAAAAATCATAGAATCAT
>WBNM01021903.1:1077-49658 GCA_013399055.1 Ramphastos sulfuratus | reverse complement strand
CACCTCTGCAGCCTGTCCAGGTCCCTCTGGATGGATCCCTGCGCTCTAGCAAGTCGACTGTGCCACAGAGCTTGGTGCCATCTGCAAACTTGCTGAGGGTGCACTGATTCCTCTGTCCATGGCACTGACAAAGATGTTAACCAGCACTGGTGCCAGCACTGACCCCTGAGGGATGCCAGGTCTCCAGGTGGACATTGTGCTGTTGATCACCACTCTATATACCATCTTGTATTAATTAATTACCCCTCCCTTACAGACACCTTACTGAAGTCCTGTGCCATAGGCATAACCAAATCCATTCATTGCAGAACAAGCGTAGCTGCTTCACCCAAACGCTTCCTGATACTGTCTGGATTATCTCAATTTAATCAGACAGAGCATGCAGAGCTCATCTGTGTGTTTAAATGGCATCCTCTAAAGTTTGTAATTTACCTGCTTGATCATGAGATTGGCATGAACACAGACTTAGCTTTTCATAGAACAGAATCATAGAATCATAGAATCAACCAGGTTGGAAGACACCTCCAAGATCATCCAGTCCAACCTATCACCCAGCCCTATCCAAAGCAGTTAAGCATTATCCAAAGCATCATTAAGCACCAAAGCAATTACATCAGCAAACAGAGCTGCAGCTGTGGGTCTTTGGAAATTCGAAACAAATCTGATGTTGATAATTGTTTCTTTTCCATTTGGTAGCAATGCACAGGAGCCTCTGTCGGAGTCTTCAGAGGGCGGTTGCTGTTACTTTTTGTGGAAGCTACTTTTAAAGGATTTGTCTGCTGCTGGGCACAGGGTGGATGTAGCACCACTTGTGTATCTTGGCCACTGTAAAGGAGTGTTGATATCCATTCAGAGAGGACTTACAAAAGAGTCTTGAAAGGAAAGTTATGAAAATGGGTCAGCCTCACATTCTGTGTAGAAAAAGTTCTAAGGATAAACTTTCTGGGTTTGGAAATCAGTAAGATAATTTTTCTTTTATTTTCTTTTTTTTAAAAACACTTAGATAACCATTGACTGGATTTTCTCTGCATGTTAGAATCATACAATCAGTCAGGGTTGGAAGGGACCACAAGGATCATCTAGTTCCAAGCCCCCTGCCATGGGCAGGGACACCCTACCCTAGATCAGGCTGCCCACAGCCTCATCCAGCCTGGCCTTAAACACCTTCAGGGATGGGGCCTCAACCACCTCCCTGGGCAACCCATGCCAGGTTCTCACCACTCTCACGTTGAAGAACTTCCTCCTCATAGCCAGGCTGAATCTCCCCACCTCCAGCTCTGCTCCATTACCCCTAGTCCTGTCACTACCTGAGAGCCTAAAACGTCCCTTCCCAGCTCTTTTGTAGCCCACTTCAGATCCTGGAAGGCCACCATAAGGTCACCTGGGAGCCTCCTCTTCTCCAGACTGAACAGCCCCAGCTCTTTCAGTCTGTCCTCACAGCAGAGCTGCTCCAGCCCTCTGAGCATCCTCGTGGCCCTTTTCTGGACATGCTGCAGCATCTCCACATCCCTCTTGTCCCAGGGGCTCCAGAACTGGATGCAGTACTCCAGGTGGGGTCTCAGCAGAGCAGAGTAGAGGGGGAGAATCACCTCCCTCACCCTGCTGGCCACACTTCTCCTGATGCAGCCCAGGGCCCCCCATGTTCACACGTGTCTGGCAGCATTAGACAGCATCAGTTCAACATTCCTTTCTGATACTCCAAGAGAATCCACTTCAAAACTGCTGAGAACAGCAGTATCACATACAAACACATACTGTTTTCTGCAAAACCAAGTACAAAGTAGAGAGCTGCTTCAACAGCATCGGGTACTATTGGATTCACCCTGCAACAGTGCTCAGCAAAGAGAACATCCATTTGGAGTTAAAAGTCCTGAGATTGGGCAAGTGCCAAACACAATGTGGAAGAGTATTTTCTGAGAGCACAATTAAAAGTAAATGCCTGCAGATGTCTGTAGGCACCTTTATGTGCAGGATTTTCACACAAGTAAGCTGCACTCAGACCAGGCACAGTCTTTGGAAAAATCATTTACCTTCAGTGTAAACCTAAAGTCTCTGCAGGGCCTCTTACGTTTATACACTTGTTGACAAATAGAATGGAAATCAAAGACACAAGAGCTATAAGGAGAGAAGAAGGGGCAGAAAGATTGTTGATGCATCTGGAGTAAGATTCCTCTCCAATGACCCAGAGGTGGGCAGTGGATGCTGCTGAACTGTACAATTGCATTTGATTTTGTTCCATGTCAAAGTGCTCAGTGTTGATGTGTGCTCTCACTGGGGAGTGTTAACTAAAAGCAGGACAGCACTGAGCAGAGGGAAGCTGCACTTCCATGAGGGAGCCACATCTGACACGGGTGTCATTAGGATGTGTGCAGACAACTCAATCCAATTGTTTTGTGGGGCCTGCTGGCAAATTGGTTGTGTTGCAAGCTCAGTAAGTAGAGAGAGCAGCATTTAATAAGGCCTTTTGTCTCGTTTTATTGTATGATGTTACAAGGTTAAGATGTTGACCTAATTCTTCTTAGCACAGTTCTCAAAAGAGGGATTATGTCCTGTGAGTTCCTTTCTGATGTGTTGTAGTGGAAATGAAGTAAT
The DNA here is from genome assembly GCA_013399055.1 of Ramphastos sulfuratus. Lineage (NCBI taxonomy): Eukaryota > Metazoa > Chordata > Aves > Piciformes > Ramphastidae > Ramphastos > Ramphastos sulfuratus. The sequence continues at coordinate 47,066 of WBNM01021903.1, read as the reverse complement.
TCAGACAACAACAAACCTGCCTTTCTTTTCAGTGCTGCAAAACCAACAAAAGCTTTTTCAGAGACCACAATATTATTTCTGTGGGTACTAGAGGTGGGATTCACCTTACTTGAGCCATATGAAGTTTAGTCCCTAGCCCAAACTCTAGGCTTCTGAAGTTGATAGATAGAGACACATCTCCAGAGGATAACCTACAATTTCTAAATTATGTGTTTGAAGTAGATGAGACATCTCCCTTTCTTGTCACCGACTGAAAAAGATGCCTACTAATTAAAGATGACTTTTCATATTCAGGTGATAAACATTTAGGTGCATTTTCCTTGCACAAAATGAAAGGAAGGCTTTGTTTCAGCATTGAGATATTTATGAGGATTAATGAGGATTCTTGCTCCTTCATGTTCTAGATTATTCAAATAAAAGCTGCCCCCAACACTGACTATCCTGACAGTGAAGCGAGGGCAATGCCTGAATTGGATTAGAGAATCAGGAGTGAAGCAACCTAGATATGTGTACAGCTCTATCCGAAGACTCGGCAGGAGCATCATAGAATCATAGAATGGTAAGGTTGGAAGGGACCTCAAAGATCATCCAGTTCCAACCCCCTGCCATAGGCAGGGACACCTCCCACTAGTACAGGTCACTCAAGGCCTCCTCCAACCTGGCCTTCAATACCTCCAGGCAGGAACCAGCCACAACCTCCCTGGACAACCTGTGCCAGTGTCTCACCACCCTCACTGCAAAGAACTTCCTCCTAATGTCCAGTTTAAATCTATCCTCTGCCAATTTAAACCCATTGCCCTTTGTCTTGTCATTGCAAGACCTTGTCAATAATCCCTCCCCAGCCTTCCTGTAGGCCCCTTTCAGATACTGCAATGCTACTCTAAGGTCTCCTCAAAGCCTTCTCTTCTGCAGGTTGCAGAACCCCAACTCTTTCAGCCTGTCCTTATAGCAGAGCTGCTGCAGCCCTCTGAGCATCTTCGTGGCCTCCTCTGGACCCACTTCAACAGTTCCATGTCCTTCCTGTGCTGGGGGCTCCAGAACTGCACACAGGACTCCAGGTGGGGTCTGAGGAGAGCAGAGTAAATCATGCCAGACTCCAGCTTTGTAATTTTGGAGCACATCCAGAGGAGACCCACTGACCGCAGCATTAGAACTAATATAAACTGGATTGTGCTTGCGTGACTTTTGCTCATCACAGACCTCAGTTAATTTTAGGCATCTCGTCTGGCACATATCCAAGGGGAAGAACTATCTCATTAGCATGCTGGGGAGTTCCATGGGCTGTGACTCATAGGCTGGATGTGAACTAACCATACCACCCATTCTGTGCCTTAGCATCTAGGTGCAGATATTCTGGGAGTGACAATACAGCAGTACAGTCAAAACTTACCATCTAAGTAGGGAGCACCTTCTGACAGCTTGCTGAAGCTTACACCGTGGGCCATAATGCTATAGCTTCTTTTGGCCTTGTTAGCAAAAGTAACCAGCACTGTATCTCCCACTTCAGCTTTTATAACAGGACCTAAAAAACCAAGAGGGAGAGAAGGTGTTAGCAGAACCACACTCCAAAGTATTTCCACCTAAACAAGAGAGGGCTAACTGGCAGCTGCACGCGCCGAATTCCCCTCTGGATCCATGTGGATCCACCCTCAAGCCTGATGCAATGACAGAAGGTGAAAAATATTCACTGTACCAAGTATTCCCAGGTGCTTCATGTCCTCTGACAAAATCTTCTTCTTACTGAATGTCGCATCAGTATACTCCACATAGCGAACTTTCCAGTACTGCCCTCCTATTCTGTCAGTCCCTTGCGTGAAATATATTGCAGATTCGCTGTGGAATTAACAAATTGGACTGATTAAATAATTGGAGGTTCAGGCAGAACCCTTCATTTTGGGTAATGAGCCCCCCGAGTTACTAATTTGCATACACTTTTCTACCAGGTTAAGGGAGATATCACTGGTCAGAGTTATGGATTAGTTAACAAATGGGAATTCAGCTTGTGTTAGAGTTAGAATCATAGAATCATAGAATGGTAAGGTTGGAAGGGACCTCAAAGATCATCTAGTTTCAACCCCCTGCCATAGGCAAGGACACCTCCCACTAGTACAGGTCACTCAAGGCCTCCTCCAATGTGGCCTTCAACACCTCCAGGGAGGGAGCAGCCACAACCTCCCTGGGCAACCTGTGCCAGTGTCTCACCACTCTCACTGTAAAGAAATTCTTCCTAACACCCATTTTCAATCTCCTCTCTGCCAGTTTAAACCCATTGCCCCTTGTCCTGTCATTGCAAGATCTTGTCGATAGTCCCTCCCCAGACTTCCTGTAGCCCTCTTCAGATACTGGAAGGCTATTCTAAGGTCTCCTCCAAGCCTTCTCTTCTCCAGGCTGCAGAGGCCCAACTTTCGTAGCCTGTTCTCATAGCAGAGCTGCTGCAGCCCTCTGAGCATCTTCGTGTTCCATATATTTAACTCACATTTCTTTATGGGAGACATTTGTTCCAACTTGTTGTAACCAAAGAGCAGGAACCAGCACTTGGCCTCATTGGATATCATACAATTGGCCTCAGCCCATCGATCCAGCCTGTATAAGACCCCTCTGTAGAGCCTTCCTACCCTTAAGCAGAGCAACACTTCCACCCAATACGGTGTCTTCTGCGAGCTTACTGCAGGTACACTCAATTCCCTCATACAGATCATTGATAAATAATAAAGAGATCAGGTCCCAGTACTGAGCCCTGGGGAGCACCACTTTTGCCTGGCCACCAACTGGATTTAACTCCATTCAGTAGAAGTCTTTGGGCCTGGCCATCCATCCAGTCCTTTATCCAGCAAAGTGTATGCTCATCCAGGCCATGAGCAGACAGATTCTCCAGCAGAGTAGTGTGGGATATTATGTCAAAAGCTTTACTAAAGTCTAAGCAAACATCCACGGCCTTTCCCTGGTCTACTAAGCAGGTCACTTGTCATAGAAGGAGATTAGTCAAGCAGGATTTGCCTTTCCCGAACCCATGTTGCCTGGGCCTGATTGCCTGGTTCTCCTGAATGTGCTGTATGATGGCACTCAGGATGATCTGCTCCATAACTTTCCCTGGCACTGAGGTCAGTTTCCTGGATCCTTCTTCTGGCTCTTCTTGGACATATATGGACACCATATTTGCTGACATCCTGTCAACTGGAACCTCCCCGGTTAGCAGAGACAGCTGATAAATGATGGAAAGTGGCTTCCAGCACCTTGCTCAGTGCCACTGGATGGATCCCATCCAACCACATAGACCTGTGTCTGTCTAAAGGGTGCAGCAGGTCAATAACTGTTTCTACTTGGATTTTACAGGCTTCATTCTGCTCCCTCTTCCCACCATCCAGCTCAAGGGGCTGGGCACTCAGAGCACAGCTGCCTTACTGCTAAAGACTGGGGCAAAGAAGGCATCCAATGCCTCAGCCTTTACCTAATCTTTCTTCACGGTGCTTCCCTTGCATCCAGTAAAGGATGGAGATTCTCCTTGGCCCTCCTCTTGTTAATCTATAGAAATATTGTTTTCTGACAACAGCCAGATTTAGTTTGGTTTAGGCCTTTCTAATTAATATTTGCCCTGAATAGCTTCATGACACCCTTGTAGTCCTCCTGAGTGGCCTGCCCCTTCTTCCATAAGTCATAAACTTTCCTTTTTTTTTTTTTTTCCCCTAACTTTCAGACAAATCTCTCTGTTTAGCCATGATGACTTTCTGTTCTGCTGGCTTGTCTTTTAGCACACTGGGATGGCCTGCTCTTGGGCCTTAAAGGTTTTCTTACTGAAGAATGTCCAACATTTTTGGACTCCTTTGCCCTTCAGGACTCTCTCTCAAGGAACTCTCTCAGTCTGTCTCCTAAACGGGTCAAAGTCTGCCCTCTAGAAGTCCAAAGTTGCAATTTTGGTGATCCTTCTCTTCTTCCCCAGGAACCGAAAACTCTACCATTTCATGATTGCTGTGCTCAGGATGGCCTGCAGCCATCACATCACACATGAGTTCTTCCCTGTTCACAAACAGCAGGTCCCATGGGGTGCCTTCCCTAGCTGGCTCAGTCACCAGCTGTGCCAAGTTATCTTCCACACATTCCAGGAACCTCCTAGACTGTTTCCCCTCTGTCATACTACATCTCCAGCAGACACCTAACAAGTTGAAGTCTCCCAAGAGAACGAATGCTAGTGACTGTGAGACTTCTCCCAGGTACCTTAAGAATTTTTTGTCTGCCTCTTGATCTTGGTTGGGCAGTCTGTAACAGATTCCTAACACTGTGCCTGCCTTGTTGCCCTTCCCCCTGATTCTTACCCACAGCCACTCTGCTGTATCATCACCATAACTAAGCCCAAGAGAATCAAAACCCTGAAGTACAGGGCCATTCCACTGTCTCTCCTTCCTTGCCCATCCCCTCTAAAGAGTCTATATCCATCCAATGCTGCACTCCAGATGTCCAAATCATCTCACTCTTTCTGTGTTGGCAACTCTGCCATAGTTCACCTCCTGCGGAACAGCTGCCAGCTCCTCCTGTTTGCTGTCCACGCTGTGGGTATTGATGTAGATACACTTCAGTTTGGCTACTGATCTCATTGCCTTTTTAGGAGCAGAGGTCTATTTCCTGACCATTTCCAGGTGCTTCTGTGATTTCTAGCCCATGGATGCCCCTTGCTTTTTTCAAGTTGTTTGACAGTCCATCTCCTGTCTCCACTGGCAGATTGAAGGACCTCACTAGCACACAGTTCTATGAGCACTGATGTGTTGTCCCCAGACATATCTCCAGCCAGGCTGGTTTTGTCCCTTCAAATGTAGTTTAAAGCCCTTTTGGTGAGCCCTGCAAATTCCTGTCCAAAAACCCTTGAGACAGATGTACCCAACGTGTAACCTGCAAGACTGGTGTTGCATAAATCAACCTGTGATCAAAAAACCCAATATCTGCTGGTTGCACCTATCTCAGAGCCAGGTATTGATTTAATGAGTCTTCCTGCTTCATCCCTTTTCATTCCCTGCAGCTGGAGGGATAGAAGATAACATTACCTGTGCTCCTAATCCCCTAAGCAGTTGTCCCAAGGCCCTGAAGTCTCTCTTGATTGCCCTTGGATTTCTTGTTGCAATGTTGTCGCTGCCTACCTGAAGAGTCCCTAACAGATAATAATCTGAGGGCCATACTGAGAAAGGAAGTTTTCTCTTCACATCTTTAATCCAGGCCCCAGGGAGACAGCAGACTTCCCTAAGAAATGGGTCCCATCTGCATATTGGCTCTTCTGCTCCCTCCAGAGGGAGTCACCCATCACACTGACTTGCATTTCTTTTTCTTTCTTTCCTTTTCCTTTTTCTTTTTTCCCTTTCCCTTTCTCTTGTAGAAGTAGTTTCGATGCAGGGTGCAGGCTGACTTAACCTTAGCAACACCTCCAAGACAGACAAACCTTTGTCCTCATTATCATCCAGTTCCACTTGCAGAGCCTTGTGCCTGTTATGCAAGGGCACCTGGAAAGGTGGGATTGTAGCTGAGGGGCTGTGCCTTCTGGGCTGGATAAGAACAGGTTGCTGTTTCCCCCCTCCAAGTCACTATGTTCAGTCAGGTGGAGAGAGGACAGGGAGTCCTCCATATCATGTGTTTTATCTGACTCTCTCAGAAGGTAGCATGTGGCTGTGGTTGTCAATCTCCCTCTTGCACCTGCAATCCCCTAAAGCACCATCAGCTATGAACACTGTGTCTCTAACTCTCACTGGCCTTCCTGGGAGATACTGTAATACAACTCATCTTCATCAGTAATAACAGGGGAAGGAGGGGGAAGTCTGCCTTTGTAAGTGTGGCAGGTGCCTGAGGAGTCTCCACATACAGTCATTAACTCTGTTAGACTTTGCATATCTCACCAGGGCTCACTTTCCTCATGGACTTAATAGAGCAAGATAAGTACTTCCAGGAGGCAACTCCTGAGCATGTCAGTTATGAATCTAACTTTCTGGCAAGGCTGTTTAAATCCATTCCTCCCTGCCCCTTTAATTAAAAGTAATAACTCTGCAAGACCTAGCCCTGGTGAGTCACACACACTACTGAAATTAAAGCACAAGAGGAGAGGACAAGAAATCTCACCTGCCAGTGGCATTTAAACTCTGCCCAGTGAATTTATCGTAACCGTCAGGTCCATAATTCCAGAGCACCTCTTCAGCAGCAATATAGTATCTCCTCATGGGACTGAGTGGTGAAGGCTGAGACAGGTTTTTTTGGCAGATCTGGACATCATACAGTGCCTCCATGCCACCTGGGAGGAGAAAGAATCTAGAGTCAATCCTTGGCCAGCTGTGCTGTCAGCAGTCTCAGGGATATAAACACACATCAAAAATTCTTCAGAGGCGACACAGGATCATAGAATGGTTTAGGTTGGAAGGGACCTCAAAGCTCAGGCAGTTCTAATCCCCCTGTGCCATAGGCAGGGACACCTCCCATTAGAACGGTTGCTCATGGCCTCATCCAACCTGGCCTTGAACACCTCCAGGGAGGTTGTGGAGCACAGAATCACAGAATGTGTTCACATTCTGTGATTCTGTGCTCCACAACCTCCCTGGGCAACCTGTTCCAGTGTCTCACCACCCTCACTGTAAAGAACTTCTTCCTAACATCCAGTTTCAATCTCCCCTCTGCCAGTTTAAACCCATTCCTCCTCATCCTGTCATTACATGTATTGGAAACAGCTACTAGAGTAAATCCCTAGGGTAAATTTTTGCCTTTAAAAGTTTCCTCTTGTCCCTACACTGGGCCAGATGCTAGAACTCTTCCCTTACAAGGTAATAATTTATGGCACTGGTGAAACCCACTAACATCAACAAGACTGTTTAGTGAGATTATTTACTCATTTCCTTAATCTGGGTAAGGATGGTATAATGTTTTTGAGGGTCCAAGTGCCTCCTGAAGTGTGCAAAATGCCATCAGCCCCCCTTACGTTAAAATAGAGATTAGTTACCATTACATTGTCGCTTGCCAGAACCAAGTCTGGTTTGCCTGATGCGAATCCCGCTGAGTTGCCTGATGTAAATTCCAAAATGCAAGTTCTTAAAAGTAAAAATTATCCCAACTTGTCTCTGAATTCATAATTATACATTGCCTGCTCTTGTGAGACCTGGTTTATGGTAATATGTTTTCAGGCTCTGACATCACACAATTGCTGTAGCATCACCATCAAATTCCTTCACTTCAAGGTTTCCAAAAAGCACTGACAGTTTCTGTAAAGCTATGAGGTGTTCAGCTGATGTGTTTTTTCTTTATGCATTACTTATCTACTGAAAAAAAAGTAATGATGAAGGTTCCTCCCCTTGTTCATCAAAATCTCTGGTTTATATAGAAAGCATGCTGTCAGCACTGGATCTAGCAAGCCTTCCTCACAGGAACTGCACAGCTAAGCCATTGGTACTAGCTGAAGATTTGGCCCAACACTTATCATTTCCACCGCTGACTAAACTCATGTTCTTGATGCTTATCTAATGAAACAGCTCCAAATTGCTCAGCAAGTAAAAAAGAAAATAAGGGTGTCAAATACTGCTCCCTCTGCAAATAGCTCTCAGTTTTCTTTTCCAAGCAGAATACGGGCTGGAAGTTCTGAAACAATCAGGGAGATGTATAGCAGCATACCTCTTAAGTGCTCATTCACCTGGCAGGTTATCAACCACCTCCCAGGGCTCCCAGGAGTCATCTCTGTTGTGATGAATGTTGCTGGGAACAAACCCACGACGTCTGCCCGCTGGTCTCTGTTAGTGAACGTGTGGCCGTAGAAATAGGCGGCGTGGATATCTATCTCGCTCCCCATGCCGAACAAGTGCCAGGACATGGAAGTGTCAGCACACATCTCCAAGCCAGGCAGATTGCCATAAATATAACCATTAATTGCTAAAAACAAAAGTATGACACCTTGTGAGAGGTGAAAGAGATGTGCCGAGTTTCTCCGACCCTGTTTCTAAGGATGATCATTCCCGGTACAGAGAAAAACACTGAATGAACGCCCACATTGAACAAGGCACTCACTGGCTCTTTGGTGAGCCAGTGAACATACAGCTCTTTGGTGAGTCATGAACATACAGCTTACAGCTCTGAAGGATCAAACAGCCCAAATTGTCTGGCTGGGCCTTATGAAAAGCTTCCTGGGTGATACCAAGATGTTGCAAAGTTCAAGGCACCACCAAAAGGTCCAGATCAGTAAGTTAACTTGTTCTGCATCTATCTAGTGTGCCTGAAATCTATTTCCTCTTATTCTGAGTCACAGATACAACACTAAATGCCAGGCTGAAGCAATCTAGATTTTTTAATTATGGTATCAGTCAAAGATCAGTCTAGTCAGCTCACTCTTCCTCAACTTCCACACCTGATGATGTATTAGGACACTAAAAGAATAAGACTTATATTTTGTAGAATATTTTAGCTTCAAATGGCACAAAGTACTATTGGCCAATGGATGTCTGAAGGGCAAGTGTGCTTGTACTAGCCAGCCCACCACCCACAAGGCCCTTTGAGAAATGCTGGGCTCTTCCGAGACACACATCTCAAAGCACTCTACTTTGCTTTTGTCTTTTCACAGCTGGTCAAACAGTCACCAAATTGTTTAAATGTTGCTGTCCAAGATAAAATGCCAAACAAATGGTAGAGCTGGACATAAAAGCCAAATCTCCTTTCTGCAGACCAGTGTGTTGTATTTAGGGAGAAGCTTTTGATCAACACAACACTTCAACAGCCCATCCCATTCCTTGCTGACGCAGATGAAGGAGGGACATTAAAAAAGGGACAGAAAGTCCTACTGAAATGAAAAAAATAAAAGCCTGGTTACTGCTGTAGGTCACCATTTGCTCACGAGTCCTGCTCACCATGCATTCGGTTGCTGGTCTGGAAACCTTCATCCTCTTTGTCAACTGTAGCTGGTTCTAAGCAGAAGGTGTTTATATTCTCATCGAGGTACCAGCTCAAGTTTTCATCTACAATGCTAAACATCAGGGCAAAAGCATTAGCAGCACCAGTGCCTTCTACTGAGGTCTCATCTGCAGTTCCTGAATTATAAACGAAAAGGAAAGTGATAAAAAAAGCCTTGGATGGGATTGAATTTAAAAGCGACAACAACTTTGGAGCACTTGAGAAGATAAAGTGCTCTGCCCCTAATCTCTAGGGCATGATGAGTCACCTCCTTTCACAGAACCACAGTTACAGAATGTTAAGGGCTGTAAGGGACCTCAAAAGATCATCCAATCCAACCCTCCTGCCAGAGCAGGATCACCTATACCAGATCACACAGGAACATGTCCAGGTAAGTCTTGAATATTTCCAGACAACAACTCCACAACCCCCCACAGCATCTAAACCATCCTGACCTTCCTCCAACAGGCAATTAACCTCTTCTAAGTCAAGCTGGTATTTCAGAATCTCTTTGAGTTTTCATAAGCATGAGTAACCTGCCAATATCTGTGGTCCCATTTGCCCCAGTTTTGGCCCATTGCCCCAACCCTGCCCTTTATAGAGTCAGAGAATGGTAAGATTGGAAGAGACCTCAAAGATCATCCAGTTCCAACCCCCTGCCATAGGCAGGGACACCTCCCACTAGTACAGGTCACTCAAGGCCTCCTCCAAGCTGGCCTTCAACACCTCCAGGCAGGGAGCAGACACAACCTCCCTGGACAACCTGTGCCAGTCTCTCACCACCCTCACTGCAAAGAATTTCTTCCTAACATCCAGTTTCAATCTCCCCTCTGCCAGTTCAAACCCATTGCCCCTTGTCCTGTCATTGCAAGACCTTGTCAATAGCCCCTCCCCAGCCTTCCTGTAGGCCCCCTTCAGATACTGGAAGGCCACTACAAGGTCTCCTCCAAGCCTTCTCTTCTCCAGGCTGCAGAGCCCCAACTCTCGTAGTTTGTCCCTATAGCAGAGCTGCTGCAGACCTCTGAGCATCTTTGTGGCCCTTTAGTTGGTACTAACATCTGTGTACCTATACAGTGAACGAGTTCATGAGCCTGACCCGACTGGAAGCCAGTGGTGACTTCTGTTTTGGCTAGGAATTAAGGAGAGGCAAGTGACAGCCTGCTTTATGTTGCATTAAACTCACTAGTGAACCATACCTTCAGAATGGTCATCTCCATGCGGTTCACTCTCAATGCGCTAATAAGGAAACCTTGGCATTTATCTAGTGCTCAATATTTCAATTTAAAAAAGGTCAAAGGCAGGATGATCGTCATTTATTCAGGCTAAGTTCAGCATCATTTTCTGAGTGACCATATGAGAGGCCTGGAGCACAGCCCTGTGAGGAGAGGCTGAGGGAGTTGGGGGTGTGCAACCTGCAGAAGAGGAGGCTCAGGGCAGACCTCATTGCTGTCTACAACTACCTGAAGAGAGGTTGTAGCCAGGTGGGGTTGGGCTCTTCTCCCAGGCAACCAGCAACAGAACGAGGGGACACAGTCTCAAGTTGTACCAGGGGAAGTCTAGGTTGGATGTTAGGAGGAAGTTCTTGCCAGAGAGAGTGATTGGCCCTGGAATGGGCTGCCCAGGGAGGTGGTGGAGTCACCATGCCTGGAGGTGTTCAAATAAAGCCTGGATGGGGCACTTAGTGCCATGGTCTGGTTGCTTGGCTAGGGCTGGGTGATAGGTTGGGTTGGATGAGATTGGAGGTCTCTTCCTACCTGGCTGATTCTATGATTCTATGACCTGAGACTATAGGAGTGGTGATACTGATAGTTTGTTATTAAGCACTGGCAGGTTTAGATTTCATCTAATCTTGAAGTCTACATTGGAACCCAAGAAAACTTTTGTTTCCCCATGTCCTACAGGAGTGAGCTCCAGGGCCTGTCAGTCCTGTAAGGAGGCACCCACTCACCACTCGATGGAAGACTGCAGCAGTAGCACCCTGCAGATATCCACTTTGGTGAACTCAAGGCCAGACATCCAGATAGTCTGGCCTTTCTGGCTACAACTGCTTTGAATGTGCTGTCTCCTATCTTCATGCATTATCATGTGGTTATCACCTCATTTTCACATATTCAAGCAGCTCTGCAGATTTCAAAGGCTCTCTTTGAGAGTAAAAGTCCAAGATATTTTAATTCACAGAACCACACAAAACATCCAGTTGGAAGAGACCTCAAAGATCATCCAGTCCAATCTTCGACCCAATTTAGAGTCAATCCTAAACTGTGTCCCTAAGCACCAGGTCCAGACTGCTTAATCACCTCCAGAGATGGTGACCCCACCACTGCCCTGGGCAGACCATTCCAGCGTTTGTTACCCTTCTCTACGAAGAAGTATTTCCTAGCATCAAGCCTGAACCACAACTTGAAACCATTTCCTCTAGTCCTGGATTCTATGAGTGGAGCTGGAGACCAGGCCTATCCTTTTCACAATGAAGTCTTTCTATTCTTAATATATAAAATTTGCTTCGCTTATATGTTCTGTATATAAAATCAGGGCTGATTTTGTACTGTGGGAGGTACTGGGAAGAGGTGTCAGAGTTACAGGCACCCAAGGGGAGAGAAGGCAATAACTCAGCTGGTAAGAGGAGAGAGGGCGTGTAGGTGGTCCCCAGTGGCTCCAGCACAACATTAGAAGGCTTTCAAATACATGTGGCAGGCTGTTGTCTCAGCTGTTCAGCACACAGCCCTGTATAGCTGTGATATGCAACTTGTGAGCAAAAATAAATATATAACCCATGTGGGGTAAAAACGGCCAAGAATGTTGGGGTGTCAAATATGCAAATGCACCAACAGTGAAGTCACCCTCCAGCACTAATTTAATTTCTTGGGTGGTGAGTCTTGTCCTGAAACAATCCCACTCTGGGGACATTTACCCTTGGTCTTGGCCACGACTGGCAGGCCACAGAGCATGCTGCAGTCCCTCCACCAGCCAAGGCAAATCGCTCATGAATCATAGAAGCATAGAATGGTAAGGTTGAAAGGGACCTCAAAGATCATCTAGTTCCAACCCCCTGTCACAGGCAGGGACACCTCCCACNATGTTGAGCTTTTCATCAAAAAAGCCAAAGGGGAGCAGGAAGAGGGTTGTCCCAGAGCTACAATACCTACCCTGGGATGCTCCTGGAATGGCCCAGCTATTCCTTGCCCCTTTTTATGGGCTATGTAGGGATAGACTCTAGACCATCATGTTTATACCTGTAAGCAAAAATGACTGTTAAGATGCCAAGCCTGGCAGAGGGGCTTGCTTCATCGGTGTTTCTAGCTCAGTACCTTTTTTACAAACCAGCAGTGGCCCAATTAAACCAGATGCAATATCTCTTGGTGTGTCAATGTGAGAATGGTAAATCCAAGTCAAGCAGTTTGAGTCTGACAAAGTTGGAGAATAATCTTTCCTTACTGGCCACGTGTACGTGTAATTTCCACCGGGAACAACAAAGTCATCTTCCTTGCTTTTACCACCAGTTCCATCAGGGTAAAGTGCTCCTAATTAATAAAAAAAAGAAACAAAGACACTTTTAGACCCTAACTGCTTACCTTAGATAAATGTTTCATTTCTTCTGTTGTATCACAGACTTATAAAGCACATAACAGCACTCATAAACACAGAATTAGGGTTAGGGTTAGAATCACTGAGAAACTGAAAAAAAACCTCGGAAGTTCTGGTAAAACCATCCAAAAAAAATTATGTCGAGGGCTAAATTCTGTTATTTGTTAGTAGACAAAGCTTTAAAAATGCTTTAATCATTCCTTGGCTCTTCATTCTCATCAGTCATTACAGATTTTGTTAGCTAAACACTGTATAACTTCTCATAGAAAATGGACAAGAATAATGGATGTAGGCAAATCTGTAACACACAGGCATAGGATTATGAAAATTGAATCATGGCTGCTATAACCCTACAGAGAGGAAAACATTTACTTACAAGAACTCCAAGCATTCAAGCAGGCTAGAAGTAGAAAGGAAGTGGCAAGTTGCTTTGGTGACTTATAATTTAGGAGAACAATCCATGAAAAAAGACCTACCAACTTGTTTATTCTGGGTGTTGGAAGTTTGTGGCCAAAAGTGTTGAGGTGAGGCTATTCCTGATTTTAAGTCATTGTCTGCAATAACTGCTGAATTGATGAGAGGGTGATCTAAAGACCTCTGATGCCATTTACCAGAACAGTAAATACATCAGCAAAAGTGTGGCCAGAAGGTCTAGGGAGGTTCTTCTCCCCCTCCACTCTGCCCTAGTGAGACCACACCTGGAATATTGTGCCAGTTTTGGGCTCCCCAGCTCGAGAGACAGAGACCTGCTGGAAGGAGTCCAATAGAGAGCCACGAGGATGACTGGGGGACTTGAGCATCTCCCCTACAAAGAGAGATTGAGAGACCTGGGTCTGTTTAGTCTGGAGAAGAGAAAACTGAGAGGGGAGCTGATCAATGTATACAAATATCTGAGGGGTGGGTGTTGAGTGGATGGGGCCAGTCACTTTTCAGTGGTCAGCAGCACTAAGACAAGGAGCAATGGCTGCAAATTGGGGCATAGAAGGTTTCACCTCAACATGAGAAGAAACTTCTTTACAGTGAGGGTGACAGAGCACTGAAACAGACTGCCCAGAGTCTCTTGCAGAGTCTCTTTCTCTGGAGACCTTCAAAACCCTCCTGGATGCATTCCTGAATGAACTACCCTAGGGGATCCTGCCTTGGCAGGGAGGTTGGACTTGATGATCTCTCGAGTCCCTTCCAACATCTAAAGTTCTGTGATTCCGTGATACCTGGATGCTGCATCCTGCTAATGAGGGAGAGCTGCTAGTGCAGCTGTTCCTGCTATGAGTCATTCAAGATAAGAAAGTAGCTATATAGAAGGTAGTTATGTCAAACAAGGATGCAGCTTAGCAAAACAGGGTGCCTGATGGTGAAGGCCTTCATCGGTGTGGGAACAGCTCGTGAAGAGCTGCCTGTAACCAGCATAGTGTGTGACCAGGCAGTCTATCCTGTAGAAGTCCATGCTGACTTGCTGCAATAAAGGGGCGATCTTGGATGCACCAAATTGGTGTCTGGTTGTCCCTCCTTGCATTGTCTATCCCTCCACACCCAGCAATCCCTGGTGTTCTCACGATCCCACGCCATTCTGGTGACCCCTGACATGGTGTTTTGGTGGAAGATTGTGAGTTCACAACACCTGGACAAAGTTTTAGCTATGATATCAGCTTCTCCAGGGAGAGAGAGATGAGAGGAAAAGGCAAACCAGCTTTTACCTTCAGACTCCTTGTCATAGAAGACCCCATGAGGATGCACGGAGTATGGGCGGGAAGCAAAGTTTTTTAGATGGATGATAAAGACATCCTCCTCTTCTGCCTTCAGGACTGGCCCAAGGAACCCCAACCAGGCTGCTTTGGGGATCTCCTGGGAGTAAGTGTCATCTGTGAATTGCCTAAAAATAGCCTTTTTGTAGACACGTCCTATCCGGTTTGCTCCTCTCGTTGCGTACACACTTGCAAACCTGACGTCGGGAAGGGAAAACAATTTAGAGAAGAAAAAAGGTTCTGAAAGAGCTGATCAAGTAACTGGTACTTGTAGTACAGCAAAATAGTTCCAAGGGACATATCACATAGCCCGTGGAATAAAAGTTGAGGAGTAAACCTGGGCAGCGCTAGCAGGGTATAATCCCACTCCTCTACAGTAACAGTCATCCTATTTGCAGGTCTGGTCTGTAGCTGGGTTACTACAAGTCTTCACTTGAGGGCCAGCCCCTTGGGCCTTCCTCTACAGTTTTAGCAGCTTCTCAGTTGTGCTGGTTTGAGGCTAATTGGAATATTTTAGTGAAAAAAATTATAGGCTGTGAAAAGAACAACAATGGTGATGTCTGCTGCCCTCATAGGCTTGCTGAGATGTATAAAAACCAGAACACAAATAGAGATAACACAGAGAGTCTCTGTCTCTGGGAGCTGCTGTGTCTGCTGGCCTCTCTGCTGTGTAACCTAACTAATCATTCTGCTTCTAACCCCCCTTGCCCATCCTCCAAACTCACCTTGCACGTAAGGCAAACCCTAGGGTAAGGTAGAGGGGTGGGAAGAAGGTGGAAGGGTGGTTGGGAGCCCCTCCTGGGGACTCTGATTTCTGAGAGGGGTATTGTGTTTCTGTATTACCTTTAACTTGTGTATTTCTGTAACTATTCCTGTATATTGTGTATATATCTGCTTGTCTATTGCGCTAAGCTGTAAAGAGAGCTTCAGTCCTTAACTTCCAGGTGGCTGAGTCCAGTCTGGGTGATTTTCATAGTGTGTGTGGGGGGGTGGGTAACTCCCAAACCATCACATCAGCCCTCACATCTGAAAGCAGGACTGTTCAGAAGGAAAGGAAAATTAAGCTTTTTTCAAATGTCAATCAGAGCAGTCCTAATCAACTAGTATGACACTCCAAGAGAGTAGCATGGAATATTTTTTGCATGCAATCTATAATTTCTACATTCCAGAGTCTTATGTTTATAGCAACTACAAGTGATGGAGAACCAATAATATGGTCAGCGGTTGACATATTATAGCTATTAAATATCCGTTCCCTTCAAACCCTTGATTGCATTTGTAGTCTAATATCATCCAGCTCCACACTCCAACCACTGGTTCCCATCAAGCCCTCAGATCAAACAAGCCACCTAGCATCAAGAGCTTCTTTTCTATGCAGGCACTTGCCTAAGTTTTATTTAATTGACTAAATTGCCTCCTAGCCTTCTTCTGGAAGAACCAAGTGCACTGATATTCTTCATACTACAAATCTTTCCCAAAGCTCTATTCTGAAAGCCTTCCAATCTTTTTCTATGGCTTTTGAAGTCCAAACACAAGATCTTCACACAGTAATTAAGTAGTATTCCAGCTAAAGCCAAAGGTGCTTCCAGTCAGTGCTTCTAACACAACTGGGAACTGCTTCTGCACTTTAAACTATCATGGCATGCTGACAACCCACGTTCACCCCATCTGTTACAACATCATATAATTTTTAACATGTTTCCAGATTACAGATNGGAAGTTGTTTGCAGTGAGGGTGGTGAGACACTGGCACAGGTTGTCCAGGGAGGTTGTGGCTGCTCCCTCCCTGGAGGTGTTGAAGGCCAGGTTGGAGGAGGCCTTGAGTGACCTGTGCTAGTGGGAGGTGTCCCTGCCTATGGCAGGGTGTTGGAACTAAATGATCTTTGAGGTCCCTTCCAACCTTACCATTCTACAATTCTATGATTCTAAGTATGATACACATTCTTCATTCCTAAATATCCCACCCAAAGAGGGTAGAGATGAACTCCTTTGCTGTACAACCAGTGGTGGGCTAGGTGGCCACTTTTACCATAGCTGACTGCTCCATGAGTTTTCTCATCCCCTGAAGTTTGTTTGACCTTTAGTACTTCCTAATGAGCTCATTAAGAAAGCCAAGCTAAATTTTCCTGCAGCCTGTCTTGCAGAAGTGTAGCAGTTCCACATTTATAGTGAGGTTTTGTGACTGACCAGCTCACCTGCTTGAAGACATTTTGCTGAGGTGCTTTTGGGCAGTACCAGCTACCTAAGTGCTGGACGTCACACAAGTTCAAAGGTATGAGTCACTATAATTTCTTCACCACAGCATCAACTACTCCTCCTTTTCAAGATGCTTCTTCTTGACACCATAACTCACAACATCCCCCATTGCATGGTCATTACACATCTCTGGCCACTGTCTAAACCAGATCCCTGAAGTGATCCAGACATTAAAAGCCTCCAAAAAAGAATGGTTTGGGGGTTTTTTGTTTGAAAAATGTGCTTTATAAGAAGCCAGGAGCTGTTTTGGACACATCTCTGGCCACTGTCTAAACCAGATCCCTGAAGTGATCCAGACATTAAAAGCCTCCAAAAAAGAATGGTTTGGGGGTTTTTTGTTTGAAAAATGTGCTTTATAAGAAGCCAGGAGCTGTTTTGGACACATCTCTGGCCACTGTCTAAACCAGATCCCTGAAGTAAGCCAGACATAAAAGCCTCCAAAAAGAATGAGGTTTTTTTTCTTTGAAAAATGTGCTTTATAAGAAGCCAGGAGCTGTTTTGGCACAAATGAGAATATTGCAAATGATACTGCTGTGGCAGAAAGAGTTGTCTACAATGGAGGGAAAGGGGCAGAATCTCTTGGCCTCCTTCTTCACAGGATAATGTGTCAGATAAATACACTCTAAAAGGGGTGGTTGAGGAATGAGTTGCCAAGAAGTCTGTGTTTCCAGCAAATTAACAGGTCTCTGCGCACAGCAAGACCTGGCAAGTTACGCCACCTTCACCAAGGAGAGACAATACCCTGCACTGCCAGGGGGTAGAGCTGCTACAAGAGCCCTTACCACAGAGCTGTAGGTGGTGTCAGGAATAGTGCATATGCTTCCTTACCTCATGGCAATGTATTCATGCCCTAATTTGAACTGTACATTGACTTTTTAAGTTGCTTCTCAGATATTTTCTCCAGGAAAAAAAAAAAATCCAGAAAATGCTTATTTCAGGAGGTATTTTATAGCAGAAAGGTTTTCATTTCTATCAGCCATGAGTATTTTAAATGAGGTATTTCAGTGTCACTGTGCTCTCCCCACAGTGATGATGCCCTTATGCCCATTGCTTTCTGGCCAGACAGCATTGCACATTCTCCCACAGCTTGGCACTTTGTTAGGCTTGGTATGAGCCTAATTCCTTTCAATTCCCAAAATCCAATTAGATATTGAAGTTGAAAGAGCCACCCTGAAAAAACCCTGTGAGTTTAGGCACCAGAGATTTTCTCAGTGCCTAAAGCCATGCTGCAGCATCTCCTTTGGCTAGACCTGTGCCTGCATCTTACTTAAAGCCATATAGGAGGCAAGAGAAGTCTGAATGCAAGCTTTTGTGAAGGGAGAATCATTCAAATTCTCTGCCTGTTCAGAAATGCAAAGACCACTGTCAGTGCAATGAGTATCAGATGCAGCTGGCCTCTATGTAGGTGATGCTCTTCTGTATAGGGCATACAGCAATGCAAGAGTCACAGAGCCAGAAAAGGACCATGACAGGAAAGGGGCAACCTGGCTGTTTGGTCCTGGTTAATTATAGATCTTGTTTAATCATTGCCTGACTAAGTAATTTTGAAAGATGATCCTACATGCCACTGATTCCCTTGCCATTGTGTTACAGACTCAGGCTCTTCCACAGCTTCTTTCCCTTCCAGATACACACTCTGCAAAGGGTAGAAGAGTTTCCTACCCAAAATACCCTGATATTTGGGAGTTTCTTGGACTGCAGACACCTCAGCCTCACTCCAGTTTGGATGGGGTAGAGCCCAGTTCTTAGACCTATGCAGACACATATATTTTCAGCACGTCCTTTTGGTTGCCTTGAGTGTCCAAGAACAAAGCACGCTGGTTGTTGTGAGTGTCCAGGCTACTCCATTTCTTCCAGGAGGACTTCTGAGTGCCACCTCAGACTTGTAAGTAGCTGATAACTAAGCTTTCTAAGTCTTTGCAAGTGTTTTGAGTGCACATTACAGTGTCCTTTGCAGAAAGACTACTCATGTTGGAGGTTATGGTATCAGCCATAGGAAGCTCATAGAAAGGATGCAGGGGTGTGAGTGACTTCTTCTATACACTCCAAGATGCCTGCATCATGGCCACATTGTGGGGCTGGTCCCTCCACCCAGCATGAAAGCACAGCCAGGAGATGTGTCGGAGGGAGCTGGCACAGGCACAGCACCACAGCCCCTGATGCTCCATGAGTGGGGGACAGAGGTTTTCTCCCTATCCCTCTTCTTTCTTTCAGTGAGAACTTCTCAATGCTCCACAAAGTCTGTAATGCTGGTGCCATCCATGGCAGTGCATCTCCCACCCTGCAGTTGCCTTAACCACACATCTCTAGAATCCCTCAGGGATTTTTATGGCTTCAGGACATTGTCCTTTCATCTTCTGTCTTTGACAACAGTTATTAAGCACCATTACCTGTCTGCTTTTGATGGCATTTCCTTCCTTGGGAAACTCTTCACATTTTTGTCACTGAGTTAAACATCCAAATTTAACTGTATCTCCTCTTTCATTCTTTCCCATCCACTTACTTTCCAATAGCAGTGACGGTTAAACAGCTGATCTCTCAATTTGCTTTTGCCTCTTTCTTCCATTGGTCACAATCTGCCTATTCTATTGGGCATCCCCTGCCAAAATAATTCCTAGATATCATTTTCCTCCTGTTGAAAGAAGACCAACCTTTTCTCTGTTTCTTCATGCTCCCCTGGTCACTTCAAACTGCTTCATCCTCCTACTGTCTTCATGATACTCTCTGTCTGAACTTTTCCCATCTTTCTGGTTGTATAGATTTAAGAGCTGCTCTTCTAACTCTTGACTTTCTCCCTCCACCCGAGCTGTCAGCATGCACTCGCGTGCAGAAAGTTGTGAAGATCAGCCACTTCCACTTCACATGTGAAAGGGGACTACCCCATCCTCTGGAGTGGTACCCATGCAAGCTTCTTAAATTCCTTCCTTCATCTTCTTCAATCAGGCCAGCCTTGAGGTTACATACAGAGATAAGCAGGCATGTGAATCAGGGCAGAAAATGCCTTGTTCAGACTAAGAACAACAATGCAAATCCTACCCTTATTTCTGTGCCCAATTTCATTTTGCCAGTTGATCAGTCTCAGCAGTTCTTCAATTCTAAGAAAAGTTGGCAGTGCACAAGAGTGGGGCAAGGAGTTACTAATAGGGAATAAACCCGAATTCCTTAAAACATAGAATCATAGAATGGCAAGTTTGGAAGTGACCTCAAACATCCAGTTTCAAGCCCCTGCCATAGGCAGGGACACCTCCCACTAGTACAGGTCACTTAAGGCCTCTTCCAACCTGGCCTTCAACTCATCCAGGGAGGTTGTGGAGCACAGAATCACCCAATGTGATCTTCGATTCTGTGCTCCACAACCTCCTTGGGCCAACCTGTGCCAGTGTCTCACCACCCTCACTGCAAAGAACTTCCTCCTAACATCCAGTTTCAATCTCCCCTCTGCCAGTTCAAACCCATTGCCCCTTGTCCTGGCATTGCAAGACCTTGTCAATAGTCTCTCCCCAGCCTTCCGATAGGCCCCCTTCAGATATTGGAAGGCCACTATAAGGTCTCCTCGAAGCCTTCTCTTCTCCAGGCTGGGTTTGTTCTCTAAAATATGTCAGTGTTCAAACCTTTACTCTCTATCCTCTTCACATAGTCTATGGCAGGCTTTATAACAGTTTTTTTGTCCTGGAGTACCCTGTTCTCCCTGTGGCTAGAGCGAGCCAGGGCAGAACCCACGGCTCCAGGTTGTCCCAATCATCTCTGTTCAGGAAAGATGTTTGACAAACTATGACTCTAATGCTAAGGCCGCTGCAATATCTATTGTTAGAGGGATGGCCAGTGGAGAGGGACCAGTGATGCCAGCTCATGTTTGCAGATGGTATCCTGACCACAAAGCTTCCAACAGTAAGTTGTCATCACAAGAGTGAGACGCCACATCTTCGAAGGATGTTTCAAGTCTTTTCTGATCCACGCAAGCCATGGAAGAGGTCAATAAAACCCATAAAATCTTAGCTGAAGCTCTGATGCGTTGCTGGTTAAGTGTGCTTTAATCNTGAGTGACCTGTACTAGTGGGAGGTGTCCCTGCCTATGGCAGGAGTTTGGAACTAAATGATCTTCGAGGTCACTTCCAACCTTACCATTCTGTTTCTATGATTCACCCCTAGAATAAATTTCTGCTTCTCTGAAAGTCAACAATAAATTCCTCTCAGACTTCTTCAGAGACAGAATTTCACCTCGAATGCCCTTTTGATGCTGACCCTTCCCACAACGATCATCTCAGCCGACGCAATTGGGTCATTTGGCCACACGACAGCTCAGCCATTACTTCAGCACCTGTGACAACAGATTCACTGTCATTTATCTGAGTGGGATCTCCTCATAGGCCAATTGCACAAACTCTGTTTTCTGCTGTGGTAACAGAAAACACCTGTTACCAGTGATAGGTGCAAGAGCTGGCCCAGATAAATCTAGGATTGGTGACCTAAACAGTCACATCAGGCAAAACTTAATAGCATCTACAACTGGCAGAGCAAGACATTAAGTGCCCATCATACTAACTACCGCTAAATTAGATTAAAAGGATTATCAACCAAACTCTTAATCCTGAGGGCTGAGCCACAAAGACTGATGTACGTCAAGCCACAACGCCTAGGTGTATTTTTCTCTGCAAAGATCATTGCCCATGTGACCATTAAAGAGAATGGGCAATGTCTGAGCTCTCCCTCCTGCTGCCACATATTCGTGTCCTAACCCACAAAATATCATTTGCTTCTGCAGCAGATCCAGCACCATGCCCCCCGTGTGTCCAGTCCACCATGGTTTAATGATGTGGACTTTTTCCACCAGTTATATCATCTGGGAGGGGACTCTGAACATCTTCCCAGATCACCTACACTCAGTGGCTATAATATTAATCTGTGATTTCCAAAGTCTTCTGAGCTTCAGAATTTGTCACATTAGTTTTTGAAGGGAAAACCCTTCAAAACCTTTCAACCCTTCAAAAACCCCTGAAAAGTCTTTGTTTCATTCATAACACTCCAAATTATGAGAATTAGTGAAACAGCTCAAGGCTTCAAGTAGACAAGATAAATGGCAGAGGCAAACATCCTCATTACTCTCTTTCCATAAGAAGCACAGATGCACAGCAAGATACCTGCCCTGTGCAAGCAGCAGACTGGCCCTTGAGCAGTCCAACAACACAAGGCATAATAAAAATTATCATCCAAAGCAGAACATTTGTGTTAACACAGGCTGCCTTTGGGTTAACCTGTTCTGACAAGAGGCAGCCTTTACAATTGACACCTGGGGAGGTGCTGATGCAGCTCTAGGGCTCCTGGCTCAGAAGGCAGCTCACTCAGTGCCAGCACAGCAGGAGCTGAGCAGCACAGCTATGTCTAGTGCCAGCACCAGCTCACCTGATTTCCAGCCCCATGCCTTGGATATTGAAGTTCCTTTTCCTCTTTACTGCTAAAAACTAAAGGCTCAAGGAGGTATTACTGACTTTGGCACAGAAACCTTGAAAATCATCTTAAATCTCATTATCTAATCCAGGTATTGTAACACTTTCCATTACACGGTCGTTAATTCAGCACTTCTATTAAGTCATGAAGAATAAGTAATTCTGATTATATCTCTCTGGGCTAGCTGGAATCAAAGGGAGCATTCCTTTATACTTTTAAAGATAATTGGTTTGTCTGCAACCTCTTTATCTTCACTTCCCTATCAATAAAACTGGGATAGTGACCCATCAGATGGGTACTCTGGGGATGCATCACAAGGTGAGGAGTGCTAGGCTCAGCAAGCCTGAGTGATGCTGTTGCAGAACACAGCTGGCTCAAAATGCAATCCTGTCCCTACCTAGGAACTGATCCTTAAACTTCATTTATGGAACTATGTTTCTGATAGCATCCATAGGAACAGACTAATTAGCTGAGAAATAACTCATTCATATATTGCTTTAAACTTACATTAGAGGTGTTCTAAAGAGTCAAATGGCCAAAACAGCTATTTCTGGTTCACCATTTAGTCCATGTGTAGACACACTGTTATTCTAGACTGCAATGCTTTATTCTGCCTCAACTCAGTACAGTTTGGAAAAGTAACAAAGTAGTTAAAATAATCACTTCATTATTCTGCACATAGAGAGTTCATCACAAACAACTCCCCAACCTTAAGTGTATAGTCCACGTTAAAATCCTCTGTGGGTAAACCCATTCTGTAATTACTACAGTACAGAGATGACTGGAGACATAAGCTATCTACCTTCCCTGTTTTGTCAGGTAAAAGGCACAGACTTCCATGTGCCACTTCATCTTTAAGGAACACAAAGTACAGACAGCCTTAAAAGTATAATTTACAGAAAAGATTTCAGTGTCTCTATGGCACTGGGGTGGACTTACAAACAGCTGCACTTCACTAAAAGCTGAACTGCTTTTGGTGAGAGGTCTTCCAGTTTAGAGAGTGAAGAAAGTTATCCTCTGCTAAAAAGAGTAAGGAAGTAAGAAATTGATGTCTTTAACACAGCTGACCTAAAACCACCCCAACTGAAGAATAACCTTTCCAGCAAAGCTTGTTTTAATGAGCTAGGAACAAACTACTACCCTGCATTCTACCCATAAAGGTAACACCTGCTGACTTGGGTCCTATCTACTACTTCTCATTCCTAACAGCATAAACATAAATCTGTGTTGAAAAACAAAACTCCTTCTTGCCTTGTGCCTGTGGTGGCAAAATGATTGCCTGTATGCAGCCCAGCTGAGAGTGCTTCTGAAATAAGAAGCCACTACAGAAAAGTCCAGCATTGCTTGGGACTTCCTGAAAAGTCAGGAAGAACATTTCCATTTCTAACTCCCAGGACACATCATCCAGCTCCCAGTGTGCCTTCAAACTTGGTATGGATACCAGAAGCTCCTCATGTCCTCACAGCTCCCACCCCTAATCCCAAGCCTAGACTCAGAGGAAGGACCACCAGACTGTCTCTAGGGTATCAAAGATATCAATTAAATCTTAAAGATACTCCCATATGTGTTTGAAGCCCTTGCTATAAAGAGACACCAAGGGTCTGTGCCACCCACATCCAGTGTCTGGGGCAGCTCTCCTGGTGTGGGAAGGACAGGCAGCCAACCTCAGCAATGCAGGCAGAGAATGGGTGCCTGTTTTCCTCTGGCTGAGGCACAGTTCACCACAGTGCTTTCCAACACACTTGAATTTCAGTGCAGGTGGTCACCAGGACTTCAGTGCCTATTGTCTAAACAGATTGCCTAAATGAAGGTCTCCACAGCTGCCTACATTACAGGGTAAATATGAACAATCTACTTGTGTCTCATTCATAGGTATTACATGCATCTGAATTTTACAGTGTCATAGCAAGCCCCCAACCCCAACTTTTATCATCTCACAGGGAGAAAACTCAAAATCTTTTGTGAGTTAAAACAGACTTCTGTGTCTTATTGAAAAGAGCTATGCTCGATTATGGGCAAAGTTGAAATTTGCCTTGGGCACAAGTCCCCAAAACACACACAGGGGATTTTGAGTCCAGAGGCTGATATATTTTGGACAAATGTCAGTTCTTTAGCATCACCTTCAAATATACACTATCACCTTACTTAACTGTGATGGAAGTCAAACCAAATCTATTCCTGCTTTGAAGCTGAAATCCTGCCTGCGACAACAGCATTAAGAACAAGCCCATCTTAAGACATTTACAGCAACATTAACCAGGTTAGTCAATTTTCTTCTGGAGCTGTTGATAAACCTCCAATTAGAGTTCTAAGTCACTTACTTGTCCTCTAAGAGGTTTTGCCCCGTGATCAGATTTTTCCCAGATGGTGCATAATCCCAGTTCTCTTCCACAATCCCAAGGTAATAGGTTCTGGTCCTTGCTTCAACTGCTGCAAACAGCCAGAGGAGCCCCAGAGCACGAAGGCAGCCACCAGGCTGCGCAGGAGGCATTTGTAGTTGTGATTGCAAGGCTGGCAGCAGGCTGGCAGCAGCAGGCAGCACCACAGAGAGCTCACCCCTCCCTCCCAGCTCTCAACAAGTTATAAATAAGGAATGGTCAGGGCAAAGCTCCTCCTTTTCGGCAGGTTAAGACTGGGATAGGTAGAGAGCCTGACTATGCAGAGCAGGGCAAGGGAGGAGGTTGCTGTCACGGCAGGACCTTTGCCAATGCTTCGGAGAATGCATAAGTTGCTCACTTACCTAACAAGGCTAGAGCCAGTCAGTACTTTTTGGAAGTTTGGATGCTTTTTTTTCTTTCTGTTTGTTTCCCTCATTTCAGGCTGGATGCTTATGGCATACTGTGGCAGGGGCTTTTTTGGGTATTTTTACCATCCTGGTCAAAACTCTTTATTTCCACTTTAACTGTTTTATCCTGTCTGAGATTTCTAAAGCCAGCATCTTGCTGCTTTCATTGGTTATTTTTCAATTACCTGACTAGAACTAGATGATCTTTGATGTTCCTTCCAACCTTGTCATTCTATGATTCTATGAACTTCTTTACTGTAAGGGTCATGGAGCACTGGAACAGGCTCCCCAGAGAGGTTGTGGAGTCTCTTTCTCTGGAGACTTTCAAGATCCCTCTAGATGTGTTCCTGTGCGACCTGCACTATATTATATAGTCCTGCTCTGGCAGGCAGGTTGGACTGGAACCCCTAACAGCCTGTCCTTTCACCCTGACTGCAGGTTATAATTCAGTGCTATCAGACAGAGAAAGGATTTGCCAGTACCTCTCCAATCTCTCAGATTTTCTGACCCATTTATTAAGATTTTAATTGATCTGAATATATCCAGGTCTAGAAAGCCCAAAATGACACCACCACCACCCACTCTCCCTTTTTATAACCATTTCTGGAAATTAGAGGCCTTGTCAAGTTTTTCTATTTGGGCACCTAAGAATTGAGGGCACACAAAGATCACCCTTTTATTAACCTTAATAATTAACATGCCCACATAGCTCTCTAGAAAATCAGTCCCTCCCTCTATAGTTTAACTTCCTCTAAGAGGACATCTTTTACCATCCTGGCAAAGGCAAGTGTAAACTTAAACAAATACAACTTGATAGGATATTCTGAGCCACTTAGGGAACATCCCAAAAAACCAATTGCCTAAGCGGCAAGACACTTTGCAAAATCATGCTGCTGTCCTTAACTTCTAAACAACTAAAGATACATAAAAACCGCAGTTCTGGAGTACAGATTGACTCTTGAAGCTCATTCAACCTTTAACAGTTGTGATGTTCCCCTTTCAGTTCTAGAACCACCTAACCTCTCACTATTGAATCTAGAGGTTACTCATGGCTAGGAGCACAAGAGGCTTCACAAATTAATTTGGCAGCCACAGGTTTAATGTCATCAGCCCAGACAGCAACCAAGTCCTGGGCTTCAGCAAGAGCAGTGTGGGCAGCAGGGCAAGGGATGGGATTCTGCCCTCCTCAGAACCCACCTGGAGTCCTGTATGCAGTTCTGGAGCCCCCAGCACAGGAAGGACATTGAAGTGTTGTATTGGGTCCAGAGGAGGCCACGAAGATGCTCAGAGGGCTTCAGCAGTTCTGCTATAAGGACAGGTTGAGAGAGTTGGGGTTCTGCAGCCTGGAGAAGAGAAGGCTTGGAGGAGATTTTATAGTAGCCTTGCAGTATCTGAAGGGGGCCTACAGGAAGGCTGGGAAGGGACTACTGACAAGGTCTTGTAATGACAGGACAAGGGGCAATGTGTTTGAACTGGCAGAGGGGAGATTGAAACTGGATGTTAGGAGGAAGTTGTTTGCAGTGAGGGTAGTGAGACACTGGCACAGGTTGCCCAGGGAGGTTGTGGAGCACAGAATCGAAGATCACGTTGGGTGATTCTGTGCTCCACAACCTCCCTGGAAGTGTTCAAGGCCAGGTTGGAAGAGGCTTGAGTGACCTGTACTAGTGGGAGGTGTCCCAGCCTATGGCAGTGGGTTGGAACTAGATGATTTTTGAGGTCCCTTCCAACCTTACCATTCTATGATTCTATGACCTAGCTCAGTGATGTGAGTGTGATTTTTATGTGGCAATTGTGTGAGGTTCACCCTGTGGAATGTGACAGCTACACACATGTGGTCAGCTTGTGCTGAACACCTCTCTCCCTCACTGGTGTGCAGGTGTCTCTGAAGTTACACAAAGAATAACTCAAAAAGCAGGTGAGGTTCACCTGCCCAGCCTCCAGGCACCTGGACTGTGGCAGATCTCATCTAAATTGAGAGACAAGGAACACAGGTGCACATAGTACCCTACTAAAGAAACTTTCAGTTTCTTCAGGCTATGCTTTGCATCTCTTCAGCTACGAGGACTGAAAGCTCATTAGATAGGGGTAAGGATACAGTTAGACAATTGCAAATGGTCATCTTAACATAGCTGTAAAAGCAAGAGTCCCTCAGCAGTAAGCTTCTTTCTGATACACGCTGATGTTGGTCACCTCGAGTCAGGCAGCTGATGAGCAATGAGAAGGGATAGAATGGCACAGACATTGTGCAGAGATATTGATCCTCAGAAGTGGTACCCACAAACTTCCTGCTAACTTCAAAGGCTTTCCTCATCTCTTCACTCTTCTGCTGCATTCCACAAGCTGCCCAGCATGCTGGCCTCTCCTGTCAGGGTACATCCTCTAATGCAAAAAATCACCTTCCTTTTCCATTGCATTGTGTCACTTTGCTACTCAAATGATGCCAAATAATAGTGGTGTGATTCTAAAAGGTCTAATCAGAAAGCAAAAGACAATGACTATGGGCCAGGCCAGTGGCACAGCTATCAAACATACAACTGTGGTGGGACCAGCAGGCCAGTTAGTGGGCTGTGAAGCCATGAAAAGGCCAAGGAGACGCTTGAAGGTTAATATGATCCCACTATGATCTTTGCAGAAGGCCTGGGACCCTGCAGCTTCCTGCAGTAGATGCTTCCATTGCCCAGAATAGCTGTCCTGAGCCCAGGCAAGTTACAAACTGCATGTCCTATGGCTCAAGTACCTGAGTTTACAGAACTGGGTTCCCGTTATGCAAATATTCATTGTGATAAAGTATTAAGGGGGTTGCATTTGAATAGGAAATACATTTATTTAGAGGGTAATGTGCACTTTGAATGAGACCATGTAGAGTTCTGTTGCTTAAATCAACCATTTGCATGGCATTAGAGAAATGTAAAGACCAGGCACAGGGCCAGTTTCATCCAGACAGTTCTGCTATGGCGCCTCTTGTTTGCTTGTTTTGTACCTAATTCACAGAATCACAGAATAATAGAGGTTGCAAGGAGCCCCTGGAGATACCTTGGTCACCTAGAGAAGGTGGCACAAGGAGGCATTCAGGTGGGTTTTGAATGATTCCAGAGCTGGAATCACCTCTTTGGGCAGCTTGTTTCAGTGCTCTACCACCCTCAAAGTAAAGAAGTTCCTCCTGATGTTTAGATAGAATCTCTACCCTTTTAGTAATTAGAAGCATTGGCAAGATCCCCCCTAAAATCTTCTTCAGTTCTGAGGCCCTCACTATAGGAAGGATATTGAGGTGCTGGACCTTGTCCAGAGAAGGGCAATGAGGTTTGTAAAGTAATTAGCAGCATTGACAAGATCCCTCCGTCATCTTCTTCAGTTCTGAGGCCCTCACTATAGGAAGGATATTGAGGTGCTGGACCTTGTCCAGAGAAGGGCAATGAGGCTCATAAAGGGCCTGGAGCACACAACCTACGAGGAGCTTCTGAGAGAGCTGAGATTGCTCAGTCTGGAGAATCATAGAATCATAGAATGGTAAGGTTGGAAGGAGACCTCAAGGATCATCTAATTCCAACCCCCTGCCATAGGCAGGGACACCTCCCACTAGGAGGAAGCTGAGGGGAGACCTCGTTGCTCTCTTCAACTACCTGAAGGAAGGTTGAAGCAAGGAGGGGTCCAGCCTCTCCTCGTTGGTGGCAAGTGACAGGACTAGAGGAAATCCTTACAAGCTGAGCCTGGAGATGTTCAGGCTGGGTGCTGGGAAATAATTCTTCACTGAAAGACTTATCAAACATTGGAATGGTCTGCTCATATCAGTTGTGGAGTCACCATCCCTGGGGGTGTTCAAGTGGCATGTGGATCTGGCTCTTAGGGATGTGGTTTAGTGTTGACCCTTCAGTGGTGCATGGAGCATTGGACTGGATGATCTTTGAGATCTCTTCCAACCAAGTATATTTTTTTGGTGCTCTTCTTTAGGCTTAACCCCACCCCCAACTCCCTCAGCCTTTCTTCATAAGAGAATGCCACTGTATGCTTAATTCTATCTCTATATATGTGAACTCATATAACTCAAGCACATCAAGCTAATGGGGAATTAGGAGGAGGAGTGTCCATTTCTGAGCTGGCACTTGACTACACCATAGTCATTTAAATAATAATAGTGCTATGTCCTAGTTTTTTTTTCCACTGCTTCTCATGTTCCAAGGATTAGGCCTTGGTTGCCTTCTTGCTAGAACAGCTACTCAAAATCCAAGCCCAACGTTCATTTCTTTGTCTGATACCATGAAAATTATTTGTCTAAGAAGAATAATGTGTGGGCATTAGAACTCTGTATCAGCAATGTGTTGTAAGCCTGGTAAACGCCTTAGCTTGGCTTCAGCATTTACTAGATCTGGCAACTTGCATCCTTTCTGCATCCACACATTAACATTAATTACCTTGTCACATCATTAAACCCAGGTACGTTTACATTCCGCAGAGGTGCTGTGGGCATGATTCAGAAAAAGATGAAAGAACAGATGTTTTGCCCTTGCATCAGGAAAATTTCTGGGAAGTTCCCCGCTGGCAGTGAGGTAATGGGATTTAGCTTGTCACTTTGTTTGGGATCCTTTCAGCAAGAGGATTGGATACTGGCTCCTCTGAGACTTTCTGTCCCTCTGAAGGCTAAAATTAGTGCATGACTGTGTTTCGAAGTTTGGTAATGAGGAGCAATGTTCATAGGGCTCAAGGGTGAACACCTTGAGTACCAGTTTGTGAATGAGCCCTGAAAATCATCAAGGGAGATTTCTTTTTATGTACCTCAGGAATGATTGCAATAATTAGCTTGAGTTAATCCACTAGAGCCCAGACTTGTACCAACTAATGTAAGGAAATTATCTAGAATACTTAAGTTAACCTGGAGATGGACACAGAATCATAGAATCATAGAATTATGGAATCATAGAATCATAGAACCATAGAATCATAGAATTATGGAATCATAGAACCATAGAATCACAGAATCATAGAATCATAGAATCAACCAGGTTGGAAGAGACCTCCAAGCTCATCCAGTCCAACCTATCACCCGGCCCTAGCCAATCAATTAGACCATGGCATTAAGTGCCCCATCCAGGCTTTTCTTGAACACCTCCAGGGTTGGCATAAGATCAATGAAGAGAGGTGTTTGGGTTCCCCAGTTCAAGAGAGACAAGGACCTGCTGGAAAGAATCCAGCAGAGAGCCACAAGGATGACTGGAGGACTTGAGCATCTGCCCTGCAAAGAGAGACTGAGAAACCTGGGGCTGTTTAGTCTGGAAGAGAGAAGACTGAGAGGGGATGTCATCAACATCTATAAATATCTGAGGGGTGGATGGGGCCAATCTCTTTTCAGTGGTCCACAGCAATAAGACAAGAAGCAGTGGGTACAAACTGGAACATAGAAGGCTTCACCTCAACACGAAGAGCAACTTCTTTACAGTGAGGGTGACAGAGCCCTGGAGCAGGCTGCCCAGAGAGGCTGTGGAGTCTCCTTCTCTGGAGACTCTCAAAACCCTCCTGAATGCGTTCCTGTGCAAACTACCCTAGGGGATGCTGCCTTGGCAGGGAGGTTGGACTCGATAATCTCTGTGGGTCCCTTCCAACCTCTAAGGTTCTGTGATTCTGTGATTCTCTGTTGGATGTGCTGATCTTCTGCAGTTCCTTGAAATCAGGTGCCTTGTTGCATTTTTCATTGGGCAGATGATGAGCTGATACTCAAACAGATTGACCACCCTATTCCCTCTGCTACTTCTAGATGGTAGTAGAGCTCCCATTCATAGACACTGTTTCCTGGTATGTCTGCTGTATCTGTTTGTGTCTGTGTTGCAGTCCAGGTTGGGGAATTAGTCTGCCAGCATAAGATTACTCTTGGACAGTATTGCCACCAAACCTGGAGTTACGTCTGTTGTGAATGTGCCTAGGTGACAAAGAATGCCTAAGGTAAAGCTGGAAACTGAGTTACACCCTCCCAAGTTTCACATTATTGACCAAGCCATCCTTCCCCTTCATCAATTTTCCCACACTCTCCAGCCACAAACACATATTAAATACAAAAGCTCCATAGTACATCTGTAAAAAACAATTTCTATTCCACTTTCTGATTATTTTCTGACTTGAAACAGTAATAAGCAGAAGGTAAAATTCTTGTTATGGTTTTGGATAGTCTCAGAAGGTGCATCTGAGTTACCTGAATCTGTTGAGTTTGTGCTGGGAGGTCAGAAATCTCCAAAACCATCTGCCCTCCCCCGAGGCATCCATCAATTCTATTTGCAGTTCTGGATAGGACTTTGCTAGGAAAGGCTTCCTTGGCATATACAGCATTCTCCAGAATTACTCCAAGTCTGTGCACTGAAACTGTTTGAGATAGAAAGGCAAAACAGCCGTCTTGTCTCAAGAACAACACAGAGGTACAATCAGTAAGGATATTAGAAGGGAAACTGTAGCACATATTAGAGGTGGCAGGACAAAGTCTTTGTGGCAGGATGGAGACTGAGCCCAATCCTCCAGATTCCCATTTCAGAGCCCTCGTGGATTCCTGGTATCTGCCCTTCAGTCATTTGGGCTCAGTCAATGCATCCAGCTCAGGGTCATTGGACATTAACCACCAAGGTTGTCTAGAGACCATTAGGGCACTGTAATTGTCTCTGTCCATCTCTGTGCAGATCCTGTCCCTGCAGAACAGCTTCTTTGGCACATTACCACTTGAGCCAAGGTGTGAAATGGAAAAGCAGCCCACAGATCCTTTCTTTTCCATCATTGCTTTCAGCCAAATGGCAACAAAGGATGACACTGTAGCTGAATTTAGACTTTAGAGAAACTAATTATATGGTTGGGAAAAAAAAGACACATTTGAAAACCGTGAAGGGAAGCAATAAGGAGAAGCAAAGCATTCAACAGTGTGCTGAAAGGAGCTGCAAGTTTAAAGTGATTGTAATAAATTGCCAAATAGGCTGGGCAAGGGAAATGTGTTGAGTCCCAGAAGGCATTAAAGCACAGCTGAAAAAAGGAAGTTTTGCTCCTAATTAAGAGAAGCTTGTTGCATGTGGCAACTCGCAATCCCTGCACTGTTAAAAGCAGGCTAATACCTCGACATGACTTCAAGGTGCTGCATTTATGGGTTTCTATGGTGCTGCCCATTGAAGCACTCTGCAAACATGAAAGAGCTTTAGCTTTACATCATTACTGTGGGGCAGAGCTTGCTTAATAACCCTATTATACAAATGAAGAAGAGGTAGGCTGGGTAAATTCCAACTTCTGGAAGGAAGACAAGAGCACAAGCATGGTGGAGAGCAGGGTCTTGGTCTTTCAGTGCTTGTGGGAGTCATACTGTGACCTGGTCGCATGACAAAATCCTTTTACACTCATCTTTGCTGTCTGCTGCTGGAGGGCCAGTGCCAAGATCCATCTCAGCTATCCCCTGAGCATCTTTGCTGCCTACTCAGCCTCCTCCAGCTGCCCTGTGGGTATTATGGGATTCTCTCCTGTCACGTGTCGCAGCATTGACCTACTTACTTGCTCTAGAGGAAATGTGGCCCTTTTGTTTTGCTCCTATGAGATCATTGCCCCATTTTGTCTATGGCTAAATAGGGGAGTTGTGGTAAGAACCCCAGCATTTGAAAATCAAGCAGCACATAAAGCAGATAGCAGAGAGAAAGGTGTCAAACATTGTGGAAACAGAGAACCCTAATGGCTGTGTCCCACCTGGAGCCCTCAACACAAGAAGGACATGGAACTGTCGGAGCCAGTCCAGAGGAGTCCACAAAGATGCCCAGAGGGCTGCAGCAGCTCTGCTATGAGGACAGGCTGAGAGAGTTGGGGCTCTGCAGCCTGGAGAAGAGAAGGCTTGGAGGAGACCTTAGAGTAGCTTTCCAGTATCTGAAGGGGTCCTACAGGAAGGCTGGGGAGGGACTATGGATAAGATCTTGCAATGCCAGGAAAAGGGGCAATGGGTTTAAACTGGCAGAGGGGAGATTTAGACTGGATGTTAGGAGGAAGTTCTTTACAGTGAGGGTGGTGAGGCACTGGAACAGGTTGCCCAGGGAGGTTGTGGCTGCTCCCTCACTGGAGGTGTTCAAGGCCAGGTTGGATGAGGCTTTGAGTAACCTGTACTAGTGGGAGGTGTCCCTGCCTATGGCAGGGGGTTGGAATTGGATGATCCTTGAGGTCTCCTTCCAACCTTACCATTCTATGATTCTATGATTCTATAAGTTACCTGCTGTCCACACACCTTTTTTTCTGTCCAGTTTCTCTGCCTGAAAAGGAGAAAGTGGGGGAAATGTCACGAGCTTGTGGAAGCCTGGATGATTGCCCAGAGCGAAATGATGTGATTTATTGGATCTGCAGATGACTGCCAACAGTTCCAGTGCCTTTCATCTGTACCTATGAAGCTCCGCAATAAAAAACAGCCCTGCCACTCTTCAGTGACTCCGTTGCTTCCTGTTTGAAGCAGCTTATGATACAAGCCAGAGTGCCATTCCTGGAATGGTGGCCCTTGAGGTCTAAAAGGAAAATATTTTTTACAGAGTTAGAAACTCATTTATCACCTTTAAAGCTCCTAAAACTTGTCTTTTTTAAATATAATTTCTAGTAGGTACTGAATCTTGTATAGTCCCTAATGAGGATTTCTTCTCTCCTCTGCCCAGATCCNCTTAGACTAGATGTTAGGAGGAAGTTCTTTGCAGTGAGGATGGTGAGACACTGGCACAGGTTGCCCAGGGAGGTTGTGGCTGCTCCCTCCCTGGAGGTGTTGAAGGCCAGGTTGGAGGAGGCCTTGGGTGACCTGTTCTAGTGGGAGGTGTCCCTGCCTATGGCAGGAGTTTGGAACTAGATGATCCTTGAGGTCCCTTCCAACCTTACCATTCTATGATTCTATGATTCAGATCTTGCCCAGTCTCTCATTTCACCTTCTGGGTGAGATGCAGAGCAGCCTTGGATTAACAGAGATGTGCAGGAGATAAAATAACTGGCTTAAAACCCCAGAGTTGGGTCAGGGCTCTTGATACCTTTCTTTGCAGGTAAGAGCTTGTGAACACCACAGCAGGGGTGCAAGCTGGTAAGCCTGCACCATGCGTGCGAAACTGAGCAAATTTGCCAACTCAGATGCAGACCTCTCCCCAAAAGGGTTATGATGCAAATGTGACTGCACTACTACGTTGAAGCTGGGTTGGTTCTGCACCAGAAATCCACTTACATTTCTGAAATCAGGACTAGCTCAGACAGAGTCACCCTGGCTTCACCTGCTCACAGTGGTGCCAACATGAGGTCAGCAGAACTTGCTCCTTTCCCGGGCCAGGTTAGTAGTTTGAATAGGAAGCTTCACGGATGACAGTGCCTGAAATGCTTCCTCCAGCTCCTGCAGGAGCTGGGACAGATCACACAGGTCTGAACATTGTATGTTTTGGAAGGGGAAAGTGGACACGAAAAGCCATCTTTGGGCACCTGAGAAAACAGCCTGAGCCCCAGAAGTGCTGAGCAACCTCCCTCCATGGAGGAAACATGGTTTCAGCTGACTAACTGTAAGCACTGTTAGCCTTTGCTTCTCCTCCCGAGTACTCATCTGCAAAGTGGGAATCATTATATCTGACTCCCTCTCTGGGTATTTGGAAGCTAATTTACTTAATGTTTGCCAAGCACTTTAAGGTCTTCAGATGAAAGGAGCCGCAGATAGGCAAAGCATTGCTATTACTATTAATTATTTCTATTGTGCAAGTAGACATGAAAGCAGAAAGGGTGATGATTACTCGCTTCCTTTACAAGTGGCAAGACACAGTGCAAATACACAGACAGGGACCTGCCCTGCCCTGCAGTGCTCCTAATCTCACCAGCCAGATAAAACCAGGCAAAGGGTGAGAAAGGAGCACAAACCCAGAGGAAACTGGGCTTATTTTGCAACAGCTGCTTTTTCCAAGTACCCTGTTAGTAAAAAAAAGCACAGCACCACACTTTTGGGGGTATTTAAAAACCAGAAGTCTGGCTCTTAAAAAAAGCTTTTTGCAAAATGTAGTCATTCTCCTTATTTTTGAGTGTATTCTCCTTATTTTGGGGTTTATTCTCCTCTGCTTTTTGAGTGTGTTGAGCTTTGAAGTTCTTCTCTGCAGCCATGAGGACTGAAAATACGTCACTGTTAAACATTTTTTTTTTAAGCTCTCAAAGAACAACTCAAAGCATTTGAATAAGACAAATCTCAAGCAGTAACAGTTTGCTGTCAGCCAGCTCCTCAGGAGGAAGGAAATGAGTGTGAGCTTGGTGGTAGCTCATCTCTCTTTCCTCCCAGGCACCCAGTGAGGCTCTCCCAATTATTTTCCATCCTCCCCAGAGTGCCAGGGGCTCAATGAACAATGCAGAGAAGTTTACAAGAAGAAATGAGATGCTCCACAGTAATTTGTTCCTTTATCTAATGGCTGACTAGACAGGTAGATGAATAGAGGAATAAAAACCCAGGTGGAGGCTGAAACCTGTCACAAGTGGTGGTGAAACAGCTGGCACTGGCTCAGCAAAAGGGTGGCAAGCATGATCAAGGGCAGCAGATCTGGATGCTCTGGGGAGAGATGCACCAACCTGGGCCATCCTACCTTTCCTCAGAGCATGAAGAATCCAGTGGGCATATCCTGGGCCAGGCATCTGCATTCCTCACCCCCTTCAGGGGCAATTTCAACTAAGTGGAAAGAGGTCGTAGCTGAATCTGTGATGTCCTGGATGAATTGAGGTCCTTGTTGAGTTACTGGAGTGTGTCCAGAGAAGGGTGAAAAAGCTGGTGAGGGGCCTGGAGCACAGCCCTGTGAGGAGAGGCTGAGGGAGCTGGGGGTGTGCAGCCTGCCGAAGAGGAGGCTCAGGGCAGACCTCATTGCTCTCTACAGCTACCTGAAAGGAGGCTGTAGCCAGGTGGGGTTGGTCTCTTCTGCCAGGCAACCAGCAACAGAACAAGGGGACACAGTCTCAAGTTGTGCCAGGGCGGGTCTAGGCTGGATGTTAGGAGGCATTTCTTGCCAGAGAGAGTGATTGGCCCTGGAATGGGCTGCCCAGGGAGGTGGTGGAGTCACTGTCCCTGGAGGTGTTGAAGGCTAACTCCAAGAATTACCAAACCCACTCTGAGGTTCAGCTGTCTGACCAAGAACAAAGTTACTTCCAGTCTGCACTGAGTTATGCCATAAATGGAACATTTAGGTGTTCAAGAAAAACCTGGATGGGGCACTTAGTGCCATGGTCTGGTTGCTTGGCTAGGGCTGGGTGATAGGTTGGACTGGATGCTTGGTTAGCGCTGGGTGATATGTTGGACTGGATGAGCTTGAAGATCTCTTCCAACCTGACTGATTCTATGATTCTATGAACACAGCAACTACTGAATCTTTGTCTGGCTGCTGTATGAATCCAAATGGTCATTTTGTTTGCTTTCTCCCAAGTAAAAGCACCCAGTTAATTTAATATCAGCTGGTGGTCAGGCTTTGGACAACATCGATTGCATTTGTTGTGTGAAGTTTTCACAGGATTTGCCTGATGCAAACTACCACCACAAATGTGCTGCTCTAAAACTATTAAACTACTCTTAAAAGAATTCCTGACTCTTTCAAAAAACAGCTCTGGCAAGGAAGAAGCAGTAGTGTTTCTGGTAGATCATAGGGAAGTGCATCCTTGTCTCATAATAACCACATTTTTTTAAGAATAGGAAGTGCATCCTTGTCTCATAATAACCACATTTTTTTTTTAAGAATACAAAAAAGAGGTTTAAAATGCTAAGGCAGCTGTCCTCCATGCACTGCTTCAGCTTTCCAGGTTTATGTTTCATCCTTGGGCTTTTACCAAGCTCCCTTTAATGGCTACAGACACTGTGTTTCATTCCCTTCCTGCATGCTGGTGAGGCGAGGCACAAGCTTGAAGCCTCACACAGGGCAAGCTCTGCCTTCTGGAGGAGGAGGCCTTCCAGGTTTTTATTTTTCTAATGTGCTCATCTCTCACTTGGCTCTTTTATGATTCTGGCTCCACCCAGTATCCTCTTTCTTAACACTTCCCCAGCTCCTGGAGACCTGCCGTCATCACAGTTAATGCATGTCCTGCCCTGAGCTCATTTTAGGCCCACGCCCTAATACAAAGAATGGATTACACCACTGAGGGGTGGCAGCAGCATATGCTGGACAGTTTGTTCATCTTTTTAAGTCTAGCTTTTGATGCCTTCCTCATGCTGGCTGTGAAGGAGCTACCGACTCAAGCCAGCTCTGCTGCAGGAACCAGGGACCAAAGCAGTGCAGTGCCACTGCTTCTAACATGGTGCTCGGTGCAAAGGGCATTGTAGCTACTCCTTTGCAACACCAGCACTGTGCTGCTGTCCCTCTCTGATAAATCACAGTCCTTCACAGAGACACACCATCACTGAGAGACTGAGGTTGACAGGATCTCCAGAGGTCATCTGGTCCAAGCCCCCTGCTCAGGCGAGGCCACCTGGAGAATGCTGCCCAGGATCATGCCCAGACAGCTTTTAAATATTACCAAGAGTGGAGAGAGGCAGTTCACACCTTTTTATAAAAGCCTTTTAGCTGTGTCTCCTTTTGGTACCTGGTTTTGAGACACCAAACAGAAATGCCTGTAGTTCACCTTCCTCAACATCCCCTCACTCTCAGAAAAATCTGGAACTGCTCTTCAGCAGTCAGAGGAGCAGAAAAGGAGGAGTGGCTGACACACTGGAAGGCTGTGCTGTCAGTCAGCAAGAGCTGCACACACTGGGCAGATGGGCAAAGTCAAATCCAACGAAGTTCAAGAAGGACAAGTGCAGAGTCCTGCATCTGGGGAGGAATAACACAATGCAGCAGTACACGTTAGGGGTTGACCTGCTGGAGAGGAGCTCCACAGGGAAGGACCTTGGATAATAAGTTATCCATAGGACAGCAATGTGTCCTGCTGGCCA
Source organism: Ramphastos sulfuratus (assembly GCA_013399055.1). Lineage (NCBI taxonomy): Eukaryota > Metazoa > Chordata > Aves > Piciformes > Ramphastidae > Ramphastos > Ramphastos sulfuratus. The sequence continues at coordinate 9,475 of WBNM01021903.1, read as the reverse complement.
AGAAGGCCAATAGTCTACTTGGATGTGCTAAGAAGAGTGTGTCCAGCAAGCTGAGAAAGGTTTTCTTCTCCCTCTACTCAGCCCTAGTTAGACCATGTCTGGAATATTGTGTGCGGTTTTGTGTTCCCCAGTTCAAGAGAGACAGAGAACTACTGAAGAGAGTTCACTGGAGGGCTACAAGGATAATTAAGGGACTCTCTCTTTTAAGCATCTCTCATTAAGATAATTAAGCATCTCTCTTATGAGGAAAGACTGAGAGACCTGGGGCCATTTAGTCTGGAGAAGAGAAGGCTGAGAGGGGACCTTATCAGTGTCTATAGCTATCTGAAGGGTGGCTGCCAGGAAGATGGAGTCAGTCTCTTTCAGTGACACCCAGCAGTAGGGCGAGGGCTAACTGTAAGGGTGACAGACCACTGGAACAGGCTGCTCAGAGAGGTGGAGTTGTCCTCTCCAGAGATTCCTGTGTGACCTGCCCTAAGTGGTCCTGCTTTGCAAGGGTGTTGGACTTTATGGTCTCTGCAGGTGCATTCCAACCCCTAGCACTCTATGACTGTATAGCTTGCTCAATTTCTGGGTAATTCTGTGACGTGGTTGTCTGCGCAAGCAGATAATGCCTTTCAGACTCCCAAGCAGTGCTAAGAAATGCCCATAGGCACTTCCCACTTCCCCCCAGCAGAAATATTGTCCTAATTGCCTTAGGACCTTCTGATGAATAAGACAGGTGGAGATTCAAAATACAATTCTGTCCCACGTTGGATCCAAACAAATGGCTTCAGGGTTAACAAGCGGATGGATTGCCCTTGCTTCAACCAGCCAGCACCAACTGGAATAACCAAACAAACCAGGATCTGAAGACCAGCTGTATCTCCAAAAGCTGTGCAGTTTTCCCACACACATCAGTTTATCTGATACAGGCAAAGTAAATAGTAAATATTTTTATTAGCAGGCAGTAACTGCAGCCACAAACCTGGCACCAGGTACACATTTGAAACATTACAGCTACACATACTGAACTAGTATTGAAAAGAGATGTTCAGGAGCCTGCACCTTGCAGTTGTGGATATTCTTTGAAATCCTCTGTCTGGTTAGGGGAAAACTTCAGTAAAATGATCTCAAAAAAATTTCTTTGCTGCAGGAGTGGTCAGGGACTGGCACAGGCTGCCCAGGGAGGAGGTGGAGTCACCATCCCTGGAGACGTCCAAGAACCCTGTGGCCATGGCACCTGGGAACATGGTTTAGTGGCTGTGGTGGGTTTGGGTTGTTGGTTGGACTGGATAAGCTTGGAGGCCTTTTCCAACCCAAAGCATTCTGTAATTCTGTGAGTTGTCAGGTGATGAAGTGGAGCAGTGGATTAAGTGCTAGTGACACAAGGTGCCATAGGTGGATAAATCCATGCCAGTGTCCAGCTTTGGGCTCCCCAGCTCAAGAGGGACAGGGAACTGCTGGAGAGAGTCCATGGGAGGCTGCAAAGCTTCTGAGGGGCTCTGGGAGGAGCAAAGGCTGAGAGCCCTGGGGCTGAGAGCCTGCAGAAGAGCAGCCCCAGAGGGCAGCTGAGCAATGCTCAGCAAGAGCTAAAGGCTGGGGGCAAGAGGCTGGGGCCAGACTCTTGTCAGAGGTGCTCAGGACAGGATCAGGGGCAATGGGCACAAACTGGAACCCAGGAGGTTGCATCTGAACAGAAGGAGAAAGTTGTTTGGTGTGATGATGCTGGAGGCCTGGAGCAGGCTGCCCAAAGGAGATCTGAGCAATACTCAGCAAGAGCTAAAGGCGGAGGGCAAAAGGCCCTCTCCTTGTAATAACAAAACACTTAATGATCACTTCTAACCTCTCAGCTGTTGCCCTCCTCTTTCCTGCTGGTGGGAATCGCTGCCCGAGGTGCCTTAGCTTACCTGGGAGTTTTTAGTCTCTTACAGTTACCCAGTGAAGCCATGTGTCTCCCAGTTTATCCAAAGCCAGCACCTTGGGTTACAGAAACCTTCTTTCCTGACAATGGCAAACAGCTCTAGAAGAAATGTAGTGAGTGTTTTCTTCACAAAATCTGTTCTTCCTTCANTCTATGATTCTATGATATTCCCAATATTTGCTTTTCAGTACTGAAGGCTTCCTGAGAGGCTCAAGGCGGTCCAGGGAAAGTTAGGAAGGGAGGAGAAGGATCATCAGAAGAAGTAACACTTCTCCCATCTGCTCAAGTAAATAGGGGCATTTTCCAGTGGGCATTGCTTTTACTTCCTAATTCATCTGCACCCTGAGCACATGTTGGACAAACCCCAGTGACAAAACACAGGGACGAGAAATGCCTTCCAGCCAAACCCAGAAAGAAGTGTTGCACAAAACCAGCAAAATGAAAGCACAACCCCCTAATTATTTTAATATTGGAGAGTGACAGTGTTGTTCTGTGTTAGGAGCACAAACAGCCCTTGGCCACGGGTCATGGTTCATTGCTATTTCAGAAAATAGTGAGGCTGGCACAGTAACATCCCTGGACAGAACGCTCAGGTAATTACATACACACAAGTGGTGGGTAATACTTTGCTGGGGGGAGGCAGAGCTTGCCTGGTGTTGTTTCATCCAGGAAGGTGCTTCTGCAGAGTATTAGCTATGCAACCTTGGGATGCACTAGGCTCAGAGAGTCACTGATAACTGCAGGGTGCATTCCCAAAGGGTCATGTCTTAGTAGCATCACTAGCGTAACCAAAGGCAGTGATGCGTGCACTGACAACAGAGAGGGAAACCTCTGCTCAGCAGGATGTCATCTCAGGGAGGAGAAAGTCTAAGTAGGAGGAAAGGGGGTTATGAATAAAATGGAAAGGAAAGGGAAAAGAAGGGGAAAAAAATTGCATTGGAAAAAAAAAATAAAACAGAAAAGAAGGAAATATCCATCCTTGTGACATTTAAGCTGCTCATCACTGCAAAGTGCATCCCCAGCATATGCTCTGTGTTAGGACCACATGTGTCTTACAAAACCATGAAATGAACATGCTGCCAAAGAGTGCAGAGACTCTGTTTCAGATCTGGTCCAGAACAACTTCCATTCCACCTCTTCAGACCCATATAGGTTCTTAATATGAGCACTATAATCTGTGCTACTCAATTATTCACTCATAGCTTACGGTTATCCCTGATCTCATTCAGGACTTGAGCTTTTTTTGCTTTGAGGTGCTCCTTGCTGCTCTTGCCACATGGTCAGCTTCTTGTTGGCTGGGGTTATGTGGAGCAGGGATACCTCAGATAAAAGAGAACCTGAATAACCCTGATACTGCCTCTTCCACCTTGTTTCTACCTTCACAGGGCATTTGTATGCTCCTGGACACAGGCAGGGGCATGTACCTATGTACCTACTGCAAGAGCAATTCCAGGGCAGTGCTCCTTGGACCCAGCCCATCTTGTGAAAAGCCTCTTAACACCAGTTTCTGTCCTGATTCTTTCTCAGGAAAATCAAGCTCCATTGAGCTCAGCTGAAGCAAACATTAGCCACAAGGTGTCACAGGAAACAGCAGCAAGAGACAATTTGTGTGATGGTGCCAAAGCGGAGTAAATTTGAGTGGAGTGTCACTGTGTGCTTCAAATAAAGCTTTGACTGCAGACGATCCACTTGAGATTTGTCCTAGAAGGGATGAGAGCAGAGCTGCCTGGCTTCTTTTTACAAAGTATATCAACAGCAAAAAGGGCATTTTCTCATCAGTGCACTGCAGCTGCACTCCGAATGGGGCAGATCTATTAATAGAGTAAGTAGACAGTCAGATATGCCCTTCAAAGCCTGCATGGGGCTCTAATTCTTCAATTTCTCACTCACATATTACACACCCAGGGAAATTGTAGGGCTGGAATCGTTTTCATGTCTAGTGTGATGAATAGGACTTTTCACATATTTAAATTTCCTCTCTCAGTGTCCCTGCTAGCACATACAACTGTGAAAATTAATGAAAAGCTTATGGCTAAAAGGATAGAAATAAAAGCAGGACCAGAGCTGATGTACACTGAGTCAATATAATCAGGAGGCATTGATCAGTGGAACACAAAATGCTTTCATTGCCTTCAAAGTCAATATTGCAGAGGGGAAAACAGATGTACACAATCCTAGTCACTCAGCTTAGCCACTGAATGCTTCACAGGCAAAATTATAAGCATTTTAGAGCTTGGGTTTTGGTTTTGATGTTGAGGTTCTTTTTCATTTCTTTGGGATGAGTCTATCACTTCAGAAAAAACAAGTAGGGGTCAGGCTCTCTGGCTTTAATACAGACTTCTACTATGCTCTTCTTTTTCACACCACTTCTGTACTTCGATAAGCAGCTATTAGTCCAGATCTCATCAGATTGCATGCAGATCCCACTCACAGTGAGCAAATCTAAAGGTATTCCTGAAGTAGTAAGACAATTGTGCTTCATATAGCTTGCCATTCTGTAATGGCTTTGGCAACCCTCTGAAAACAAAGCATTGTACAGGCACAGATGAAAACACTGAACTTGTCCCAAACAAGTCTAAAGACTTTGTAGTAGAGCAAAAGACAGGAGATTGCTGTAGGCAGATGGAAAAGCTCAAAACTCATACGATATTGGTTCTGCTCATGGTAAGCTTGTTTGAAAAGCTACTGAGTATTCAATGGAGAATGGTTCTGAGAGGTACTTGAAATTGGGGCACAATCAAGTCTAGACACCAAGCCAAAGCACTAAATGGTAAGTGGTAAATGACATCTGATAGACCTGAGAGGCAGGCTCGGGAAAGTGAAAAGAAGAAGACTTAGAAAATTGGTAAAAGGATGCATAGTGCTGGAGACACAATACAGATGGGAAACTACAGAGGTGAGCCTTGCATCAGCCCAGAGGGCTACATGTGCAGGGCAAAAATCAGAGAAAAGCAGAATCAAAATTGAGCGTGCAGAGCCCAAATGAGAATGTTTGCTATGTAGAATCATAGAATCTTAGACTGGTAGGGTTGGAAGGGGCCTCAAAGATCATCTAGTTCCAACCCCCTGCCATAGGCAGGGACACCTTCCACTAGTACAGGTCATTGTCACAACATTCATCTATGTAAGGGTGGAAAAGGTGTAATCTTAGGGGTATTACAGAATAACAGCCTGTAAAAACTCCAAGCAACCAGGATATGAGATTTAGGGAAGGGTTTATCTTAATGAAATTTTCTTACTTAACTGTCTTCATAATCTGGCAGGTCACCCCAGGTACTCCAAGTGTCAGTGCAAATTACTAATGGTCTTCAAGTGTCCAAACTTTAATTAGAATCATAGAATGGTAAGGCTGGAAGGGACCTCAAAGATCATCTAGTTCCAAGCCCCTGCCATAGGCAGGGACACCTCCCACAAGTACAGGTCACTCAAGGCCTCCTCCAACCTGCCATTGCCCCTTGTCCTGTCATTGCAAGACCTTGTCAACAGTCCCTCCCCAGCCTTCCTGTAGGCCCCCTTCAGNTGGGGTCTGAGGAGAGCAGAGCAAAGGGGCAGAATCCCCTCCCTTGCCCTGCTGCCCACACTGCTCTTGCTGCAGCCCAGCACTTGGTTGCTGTCTGGGCTGCACTCACACTGCAGGCTCATGTTGAGCTTTTTTTCATCAACCCAGACCCTCAGGTATTCTTTAAATGCCATTAGACCTTACGCTTTTGCCCTATCTGGAGTGTCTTTTCCTTGAAGTTGAAGGATCATCACAAAACACGTGCTGAAATGTTGTTGCCACTGATGTCACCTGAGGTTTGAGTTACCACCTTGTGCTTCAACCACTCAGTACCACTCTTTGCAGGCTTGCACCCCTGCCTTTCCTTTTCTGCAAAGCTCTGCCCAGTGTTTACCGCTGCAGCAGTAAAAAAAAGGTCTCTATTGCTCCAATCTGCCTGTCCTGGGGGGCCGAGGCATTGACCACTGGAACACTGCCTTAAAATAATCAATAATGCTGGGTGACATGCCAACCTTGCACTGGCCAACCAGGGATAACTTGGGGTATTTCCTAATTCTCTGGAGAGAAACAGATGTTTGTTTAATAGAAGCTGTAGCCTGAAAACATTGCTGGGCTCCCTCAGATCACCACACTCCAGGAGAGAGAAGCCAGAAAGCCTGAAGCTGGCTGTAAGAGGAACTCTGGAGCTTGGAGGCCATCTTAGCCCTGTGGAGAAAGTAAGTCAAGATATTTGCATGCTTTCCTCAGCACTAACAGCAAAAGCTTTCTAAAATCCTGCTTAAAAATCAGAGGCTTGCTCTGGTCACCTGGCTTTAAAAAGCTGCAGAAAGTGCTTTTGTTTGGTGAATTAATGAAGTGTTTTGACTGCTGAGGCAATTCAGAGTGTTTACCTAATGTGCAGCCACATGGGCAGACCTTCTGATGTGAATGAGTAGCAAAGTGGCATTTAGATGGTAGGGGCTCTTATTGTGCCTAGTGCCTGAATGTTTAGATAAGTTATCCTTGAAGGTGGGAGTGGTATTGAGCTAGGTGAGAGAATGGGTTGTAAACCCCTGTTCCTCCAGCCAAAGCAACATTGAGCTAGGTGAGAGAATGGGTTGTAAACCCCTGTTCCTCCAGCCAAAGCAACATTGAGCTAGGTGAGAGAATGGGTTGTAAACCCCTGTTCTTCCAGGCAAAGCAACACTGAGCTAGGTGAGAGAATGGGTTGTAAACCCCTGTTCCTCCAGCCAAAGCAACACTGAGCTAGGTGAGAGAATGGGTTGTAAACCCCTGTTCTTCCAGTCAAAGCAACACTGTGTTGCTTTACACCAGGTGAGAATTGGGTCCTCCAGCTACATACAAAAGATACAGTAGAGAATTCATAACTCACCGACAAGTCTTAGCTTTTGTAGAAGGAGACCAGGCTGTGCCTGTGCTTGTTTGCTTCTCTCTGGGGGAGTAGGTGAGGTTGAACAAACCCATGGAGAAGTAAAATCTGGAATGAGGCAGGAAAGCAGACAGGTTAAAAAAAAAAGAGGAATAAAATATTTTGGGCATCTGAGAGAAAGACAAGTGAAATATGCAATATTCTTCCCATTTCCCTCCACTCCCTCCCTGCTTCATCTTTCATTTGCACATTGTCTGTCTTCTTAGATTTTTATCTCTTTGAGCTGGGGCTTTTTCTGCAGGCTTGCCAAATTCCCTGCCCAATTTTGAGCAATACATAAATAGCTATAAACTAAAGAGCATCTCTGTTAAAAGTATTCCCCTCTAGAAGGGTTTCATGCCAGTTAACATGTTTTAAAGCTGGGTTAAAAAAGCATAATATGACTGCAAAGTGCTCAGAAGAAAAGGCATGTAAGTGCAGTGCTCATTAAATTCATAGCAACAGAGAGTAATGCAAAATCTTGGCTATAGAAATGCAAATTCAGAAGAAGTCTCTGGCAGTTTCAGGTTCCTCACAGCAATATACAGCATCCCATGAAGTTTTCCTGGTTTTCCTCTCAGTTAGAGAGATCTGAGGACGTCGGTCTGTCTTTATGCCTTACCTCACCTCTTCATTGTCTTTGTTCTGTTAATGAAGCCAGTTTCAGCCTGTCTCTGGCTGTCTCAGATACCTTCATACTACCTTTTAGCTCTTTTTTTTTTTTTTTTTTTTTGCTTGGGAACCCAACCTTCACCGATTTCTTTACTCCTACCTTCTCAACATCAACTTCTGTCACAAAACTTCCAGGATTATCCTATGGACATAAGAAAACTGAGAGACATTTCACCATTTACTGCCCCAAATATCAGAAAAACTATATGCCTGTAGCAAGTGCAGGCATGCACACATGCATGGCTGCATCTGTGCATGTGCAGTAACACTGCCATGCGTGTATCCAGATTATTTTCCTTCTCTTACACTTTGCAACTTGCTCACAGGAGAGCAAAGCCATCTTTGTCATAAACTCTCAGCTTTCATAGAATCATAGAATCATAGAATGGTAAGGTTGGAAGGGACCTCAAAGATCATCTAGTTCCAACACCCTGCCATAGGCAGGGACACCTCCCACTAGTACAGGTCACTCAAGACCTCCTCCAACCTGGCCTTGGAACACCTCCAGGTAGGGAGCAGCCACAACATCCCTGGGCAACCTGTGCCAGTGTCTCACTACCCTCACTGCAAAGAACTTCTTCCTAGCATCCAGTTTCAATCTCCCCTCTGACAGTTTAAACCCATTGCCCCTTGTCCTGGCATTGCAAGACCTTGTCAATAGTCCCTCCCCAGCCTTCCTGTAGGCCCCCTTCAGATACTGCAAGGCTACTAGAAGGTCTCTTCAAGGCCTTCTCTTCTCCAGCCTGCAGAGCCCCAACTCTCTCAGCCTGTCCTTATAGCAGAGCTGCTGCAGCCCTCTCAGCATCTTCGTGGCCTCCTCTGGACCCACTCCAACACTTCCATGTCCTTCCTGTGCTGGGGGCTCCAGAACTGCACACAGAACTCCAGGTGGGGTCTGAGGAGAGCAGAGCAAAGG
>WBNM01021900.1:0-22298 GCA_013399055.1 Ramphastos sulfuratus | reverse complement strand
GGGTGAGGGGGGGGCGGGGGGGGGGGGGGGGGGGAGAGAGGAAGGCTTCTTATTATTATTGTACTGGTTCTGTTAGCTCTATTTTGAGTCTCTGGGAAGATTAAACTAGAACCAATACAGAAGCATTGGGCACGGATCAGACTGGCAAGATCAGCACCTTGGAGCAGTGCAGCTTTAGCCACACAACTGTGTTCCAGTTACCCAGCAAAGCAGCACTCCCAGGCAGCCACTGTCAGTTACACTGCATCAGAGCTGTCACATGGAGAGCAACCAGTGCTGGGGAAAAGCCTTTCTGAGCAGAGACCTCCAGAGAGTATTGTTCACAGCTGCAAAGAAGAAGAATCAGCATTTCTGGCTGCTTCTTCACAGAAGCCTGCACGAATGAATCCACTTGAACAAATTCACTCTGATTAATCAGAGGATGTGCCAAGCTCAGTCAGGCCTGGGGCCATCAAGTGCCATGGCCAGCTAGTGCCCATGCTAACAGGAAATCAGTTCCATCACCATAGCCAGCACCTTCGTGCCAGCAGCCCCAGAACAGAAGAACTGCTATGTGAAGGACTGAATAAGGAAGCTTCCCTTACTGCTTCAGGAGTAATTTGTCATCTTGTGCCAATGGATAGGAGCACATTTCAGGACAGCCCTGCAAAGGCAGCAGCTGGACAGAGATACTGCCTCAGCCTAGCAAGGGTGTGGGCACAGCAGGAAAGACTCTTTGGACTCTGTGAGGGTGATTTTGCAGCATGAAGGGTTGAATGTTGTCCTAAGAAGGTATGGTCTTGGGTTGGAATATGCAGGTGGTTTAGCACCTACATCTGTGCCACCTGGGCCTCAGGAACCGTGTCCCAGAGCCATTCAGCCTCTCTCCAGTTCTGCAGGTCGGTGCAAGTCTACTTTGTGGCTTCGAAGCTGCATAAATCCAGTGTGAGTGACTTAGCAGCATGTCCCTTATGAGGAGAGGCTGAGAGCCCTGGGGCTGCTTAGTCTGCAGAGGAGAAGGCTGAGAGGGGATCTGAGCAATGTCTGTCACTAGCTGAGGGCTGGGGGTCAGGAGGGGAGGGACAGGGACAGCCTCTGCTCACCTCTGCCCTGGCATGGGACAAGGGCCACCTAAACATGAGCCAGCAGTGTGCCCAGGTGGCCAAGAAGGCCAATGGCATCCTGGCCTGCATCAGGAATAGTGTGGCCAGCAGGAGCAGGGAGCTCATTCTCCCCCTGTACTCTGCACTGGTTAGGCCACACCTTGAGTACTGTGTCCAGTTCTGGGCCCCTCAATTTAAGAAGGACATTGAGGTGCTTGAGCGTGTCCAGAGAAGGGCAACGAGGCTGGTGAGAGGCCTCGAGCACAAGCCCTATGAGGAGAGGCTGAGGGAGCTGGGATTGTTTAGCCTGGAGAAGAGGAGGCTCAGGGGAGACCTTCTTGCTGTCTACAACTACCTGAAGGGTGGTTGTGGCCAGCAGGAGGTTGCTTTCTTCTCTCAGGCAACCAGCACCAGAACAAGAGGACACAGTCTCAAGCTGTGCCAGGGGAAGTTTAGGCTGGAGGTGAGGAGAAAGTTCTTCACTGAGAGAGTCATTCCCCACTGGAATGGGCTGCCCAGGGAGGTGGTGGAGTCACCATCCCTGGAGGTGTTCAAGGCACATTTGGACGTGGCACTTGGTGCCATGGTCTAGTCTCGAGGTCTGTGGTAATGGGTTGGACTTGATGATCTCTTCCAACCTTGGTGACACTGTGATACTGTGAAGGGCAAGGGATGGGAACTGCAGCACAGGAAGTTGCAGCTCAACATGAGGAAGAACTTCTTGGCTGGAAGGGTCCCAGAGCCCTAGCAAAGGCTGCCCAGAGAGGTTGTGGAGTCTCCTTCTCTGGAGCCTTTCCAGCCCTGTCTGGATGTGTTCCTGTGCCACCTGTGCTGGATTCTCTGGTCCTACAGGGAGGCTGGACACAAAGATCTCCAGAGGTCCCTTCCAACCCCAAGCATGCTGTGATCTGTGACTTGGACATCACACCTGAAACAGCAGCCTCAGCAGTCAGCAGTTCCCCCTGGTTTCCTGCACGACAGTGAACGTTGTCTTCACACACCACATGAAATGCTTCTTCTCACTCTCTCCCCCGAGTTCCAAAGGAACTCTTGGGGGTCCCTTCCATCTGTCTGCGCTCCAGAGAAGTGTTGTCTTGTCAGCATCTGTGTGGATGGGCTCCGCAGGTTCCTAGGATGTGGACTGAGTAAAAGTTATGGGGAAACAGCAGGAAAGCACAAGCTGGAAAGGTAGTGTGTGAGTCTCCCAGGAACTCATGAGATCTGGAGACTGATGGTCCTGTTGAGTGTCATGGGCTGGCAATCTGCTTGCCAACAGCCTGCTGAATCTGCGCATGGCTGCCAAGCACTTGCCATCAACCACAGCAGTGGAACTGACCAGAGCCAAAAGGGTGATGGCAGCTACATGCTAGTGAAGCTTACAGAGTTATTTCACACCTGATGAAATACAGTCTGAGGGATTTTCCAAACAGATGCCCAGCCTCTGCTCCAGGTGGCAGCCCAGGGGGTGGTGGAGCGAACACGATGGGCGAGTCGAGAGCTGCCATCCACAGACAGGGGCTGGAGAAATGGGCCAAGAGGGGCCTGGTGAAACTAAGGAGGTAGCCGAAGAGGAGGAAGCCGAAGAGGAGGAAGCCCTTGTAGCAGCACTGCCCAAGCTCAGTGCAAGGCTCCGAGGAGAGGCTGAAGGAGCGCGGGCGGCTCCGTGCGGGGCATGAATGGCTTTGTGGGACAGCGCAGCCGTTCGGCGCTTGGCTGGTGAGGGGACGGAGCCAGGCCCTCGGCAGAGGCCGGATGGCGAAAAGAGATGTGCTGAAGGGGGCAGCGGAGCATCTTCACCACCACATCGCCCGGGCTCTACCGGCACAGGAGAGCATAGCCGAACGGCAGCGGGTACCGCAGAGGCAGAATTCGCGCTCTCCCTAAGTTTGTCCCGCTGCGCTCCCTGTAGCGCGCCGGCCGTGCCGGGAAGGGAGGGGCGGGGCTGCATGGGGCCTGCCGGGACTTGTGGTCTCCCCGGGCGGGCCGGGGCATTGCCGCCGCGTTCTCCGGCGCCGCCCGGGAACTACAGCCCGCGGCAGCCGGTGTCTGTCCGCGAGGATGGCGGCTCCCTTGGTGCTGGTGGTGCTGGTGGCCGTGACGGTCCGTGCTGCTCTCTACCGCTCCAGCCTCGCCGCCTTCATCTCCGAGCGGGTGGAGGTCTCGTCCCCTTTAAACGCCTGGAAACGAGGTGAGATCCGGTGAGCACCGCTCCTCTGGCGCGGCCGAACGGGCCGAGGCCTGCGGGGGCTGCCGGGCCCGGGAGCGCAGCGACGGGCGGGCGGGCGGACGGGCGGGGGCCGGCGGCACGGCCCATGAGGACAGGCTGGGTTACGGTCCCGGCGCTGGGCCTCGCCTCTCAGGGCCCTAAAGCATGCGGCGTGGGGCGGTACTCGTGCCCGAGGGAAAAGCGAGTGCTGCAAGGGGACGGGAGGCACAGCGGCCCGAAGGGTGCAGGGCAGGGGCTCAGCCGCAGTGTGTGGCTGCCTTGGCTGCATGGGTACAAACCGGCGGTTGCAGAGGTGTCTGAGACGGAGAACAACAAAAGCTGGCGGCGAAGAGGCGATTTGAGCAGCGCCGACTGAGCCACGCTCGGTACGCCGGGACCGTGGGAGGCGCAGCGCAGGCTGTGGGCGCTGCCTGCTGCCCGCCGCCGCCTCGCTCGCTCTGCGCCCCCGCTCCCACCAGCAGCGGGACTCAGGCTCTCGGCTGCAGCTTGGGGCACAATTCAGTCAAGGCGTTCGTTTCTGCAGCGTCAGAGCCTGTTAGGAGCCTTAGCTTTAAAGACAACCCTTTGGGAAAATAGTGATGCAGGTACAGTTTTCTGGTTTGGGGTGGGAATCAGTGGTAGAGTAACAGGTCAGAAGCATGAAAGCCTTTGAGAGCCACCAGGCCTCTTCCCCAGGGTGCTTTGTGCTTCATTGTTTCAGAATACAGCTCCACAAGAAGCCCTCACAGCAATGGGGGCTCTGCAAAGCCTCTCTTAGACCAGCAAAGTAGGCATCTAGATAGGAAGGACCATGAGTAGGATCACAGAGTGTTAGGAAGGGGCCTCAAAAGAACATCTGGTCCAGCACAGGTTCACAGATGGCATTGGGCTGGGAGGGACTCTCCAAGGGCATCTTGTCCAGTCCCCTGCAGGCAGCAGGGACACCTCTAGCTGGAGCAGGCTGCACAGGAACACATCCAGTCTGATCTCGAATGTCTCCAGGGATGGGGTCTCAACCACCTCCCTGGGCAGCCTGTGCCAGTCTGTCCCCACCCTCACTGTGCAGAGCTTCTTCATGATGCCCAACCTAACTCTACCCTGCTCCAGTTCCAAACCAGTGCCCTTGTCCTATCCCCACAACCCCTTCTGAACAGTCCCTCCCCTGCCTGCCTGGAGATGCCCTTCAGGTATTGAGCTGCAGCTCTGAGGTCTCCCTGGAGCCTTCTCTTCTCCAGGCTGCACAGCTCCAACTCTCCCAACCTGCCTTCACAGGAGAGATGCTTCAGCTCTCATCACCTTGAGAAGTTGAGCAGAGAGAGAATCTCCTTCACATATGGCTGAACTGAGAACCTCTTTGTGCTTCCCTCAGCCTCCTGCTTTGCCTCTCCATGAGCAAATGCACCCATTCACTGTAGCTCCTTTTGCTGCTTGATCCCCAGGGAACCTTTGTGCCCAGTCAGGGGGAGCTGCTGTGGCAAAGGTGAACTCCTTGTAGGGCAAGCTGTGGTTAGATGGGTGCAAAGAGCCTGGATTAAGGCTGCAAAGTGTTGAGAAGGTTCAGCAAGGCATAAAGTTTTAGCTTTGCCTGGTGATGTGTGTTCATTTCTGCACTTTTGTTGTGGATTTGAACATTTCAGGTCTCTTTACATCCAGTTAGGCAAACCAGTTCAGGTTCTGTGTGATGCCATGATTTGGCCTCTTAGAATTCAGGGCTTCTGCAGCACAGCTGCCATATGTCACATAGCAGGTGACTTGACATCAGGAAATGCTGTACCTGTGCCTTCTCTGCAGCTAAGTGCAAAGCATCTTGAAGAAGCTCAGAGGGCTGCAGCAGCTCTGCTGTGAGGACAGGCTGAGAGAGTTGGGGCTCTGCAGCCTGGAGAAGAGAAGGCTTCCAGGAGACCTTGGAGTGGCCTTCCAGGATCTGAAGGGGGCTACAGGAGGGCTGGAGAGGGACTATTGACAAGGGCTTGTAATGAGAGGATGAGGAGGAATGGGTTTGAAGTGGCAGAGGGGAGATTGAAAGTGGATGTTAGGAGGAAGTTGTTTGCAGTGAGGGTGGTGAGACACTGGCACAGGTTGCCCAGGGAGGTTGTGGAGCACAGAATCACCCAATGTGATCTTTGATCTTTGATCATGTTGGGTGATTCTGTGCTCCACAACCTCCCTGGAGGTGTTCAAGGCCAGGTTGGATGAGGCCTTGAGTGACCTGTGCTAGTGGGAGGTGTCCCTGCCTATGGCAGGGGGTTGGAACTGGCTGAGCTTTGAGGTCCCTTCCAACCTTCCCATTCTATGATTCTACCTCAGCTGCACCATTTTTAGCTGAAACAAATAAATAGGTCACAACTGCCCCTACAGTCACTACGAGAATGTGTTGCAGCAGTCAGCAAGCCACTGGAGCTGACTGTTGGCTCCAGGAAGTTTTGTGCCACCCATTCAGCTGGCAATTCAATGTGAGATTCTTAGGTGTGGGTGGTTTAAAAACTGTAATTTTCCCACCATGAGTTCATTCTCTTCCCACAGCACAGGACTCACATGCAGGCATTTTGTGTGTTGCAGTGGTGGAAGGCTTAGCTCTGCTGGATCTGGGGGTCTCACCCTATGCTGGAGCTGTTTTCCATGAGGTCAGTATGCATGCTTTGGTTTAAACCTGCTGTTGCTGATGGGCTGGCAAAGGCTGGGGGCCTGTCCTGTGCCAGAGGCTTCAGAGAGCTTGGAGCCCTGCAGCTGTCTGCAGTTGGTTTGTGTAGTGAGTAGCACAGTGAGGAAACAGTTCATCAACCCCAAACCTTTGCTGTGCCAGTGACAGGCATTGCAAGATCTGTTACTGCATACAGAGAGCCTGAAATGGCCTGAAAGTAAAATACTTTCTTCACATCTGTATGCTTCCAGGAGACCTTATAGTAGCCTTCCAGTATCTGAAGGGGGCTACAGGAAGGCTGGGGAGGGACTGTTGACAAGGGCTTGGAATGGCAGGACAAGGGGCAATGGGTTTGAAGTGGCAGAGGGGAGATTGAAAGTGGATGTTAGGAGGAAGTTGTTTGCAGTGAGGGTGGTGAGACACTGGCACAGGTTGCCCAGGGAGGGTGTGGAGCACAGAATCACCCAATGTGATTTTTGATCTTTGATCACATTGGGTGATTATCCCAAGAGGTCTTCTGTGCTCCACAACCTCCCTGGAGGTGTTCAAGGCCAGGCTGGATGAATCCCTGGGCAACCTGTGCTGGTGGGAGGTGTCCCTGCCTATGGCACGGGGGTGGAACTGGATGATCTTTGAGGTCCCTTCCAACCTTACTGTTCTGTGATTCTATAGGTAGGGTTCTCTGCTGGCAGAGTGCCCTCAAGCCTCGTGTCACCAAGGGCTGAGACACTCTGTGTACCTCTGGAGGTTGGATTCTCTTCACTCATCTCTCCACTCTAAGCACAGTGTTCTGCCAGAGTGGGAAAGACTTCCCCATGCTGATTTTATTGATGCCATCACATTCTTTTAAAGGTATTTCCAAAGAAATACATTTTCTTCCAGTGGGGACTGGTGAAAAAAGTGCCTCCAGGTGCAGCTTTTTTTGCCACAGCAGTAATGCAGCAACCTGCTCATCCTCCTAACTTGGAAGGGGAAAGCTGTGGAGCTGCAGTCCTGCTGCTTTCTGATTCTAACAGATTTTTTTTTTTTCTGTTTGCTTTATAAAAGACTCATCTAAACAGCTCTTAGAATCCTGGGATCATCCAATGGGAGGGGTTGCAAAGGACCTCCAAAGATTGTTCAGTCCAACCCCCCTGGGGGTCACTTAGGGCAGGGCACACAGGAATGCATCCAGGTGGGGCTGGAAAGTCCCCAGAGAAGGAGACTCCACAACCTCTCTGGGCAGCCTGCTCCAGGCCTCCAGCAGCCTCACACCAAAGAAGTTTCTCCTCATCTTGAGGTGGAACCTCCTGGGTTCCAGCTGGTACCTGTTGCTCCTTGTCCTGTCACTGGGCACCACCACAAAGAGCCTGGCACCTTCCTCCTCACACCCACCCCTCAGATACTTGTAAACATTGAGGAGGCCTCCTCTCAGCCTCCCCAAGCCAAAGGAAGGGTGAGGAACAGTTGTTATGCAGGAAATACTGCCAGAAGTACCTGCAAACAAGCTGAAAAAAAGAAATTCTCTAGATGAAATATTCCCTAAGGCCTTTCTTGTTCTGTTTTCTACTGGAACTCTACCACTGCTCCAGTGGAGTAGAATATCATTGTCAAAGTTCATGGTGTCTTCTAGAAACCTGTTGAGAACTTCTCAAGATGAAAGATAGGTAAGTGGAGACCCTCAGGGGTCAGTACTGGGCTGTTCAAGCCTGGTCATCAGTGACCTGGCACAGAGGGCACTGCCAGCAGGTTTGCAGATGACACCAAACTGGGAGCAGTGGTAACAGCCCTCAGGCTGTGCTGCCATCCAGTGTGACCTGCACAGGCTGGAGAGCTGGGCAGGGAGAAACCAAATGAAATCCAGCAAGGCCAAGGGTAGAGTCCTGCACCTGGGGAAGAACAACCTCATGGACCAGCACAGGCTGGGGGGTGAGATGAAGGAGAGCAGCACAGGAGAAACAGACCTGGGAGTGCTGGTGGGCAGCAGGATGCCCATGGGCCAGCAATGAGCCCTTGTGGCCAAGAAGGCCAAGGACATCCTGGGGTGCACCAGGAGGAGTGTGGCCAGCAGGACAAGGGAGGTTCTTCTCTCCTTCTGTTCTGCCCTGGTGAAGCCACATCTGGAATCTTGTGTCTAGTTCTGGGCTCCTCAGCTCAAGAAGGACCTCAAGGAACTGCTTGAGAGAGTCCAACACAGAGCCCCAAAGCTGCTGCAGGCAGTGAGCATCTCCTGTGAGGCCAGGCTGAGGCAGCTGGGGCTGAGAGCTGGCAGCAGAGGAGCCTGAGGGCTGCCCTCAGTGCTGTGCTGAAGATGTGCAGGGCAGAGCCAGGGTCTGCTCAGGGATGGCCAAGGGCAGCACAAGGGGCACTGGGTGCCAGCTGGAGCAGAGGAGGTGCCATGGGAACAGGAGGGGGAACTTTGTCACTATGAGGGTGCTGGAGCTTGGAGCAGGCTGTCCAGGAGGGTTGTGGAGTCTCCGTCTCTGGAGAGTTCCAAACCCACTTGGATCTGTTCCTGTGTGCCCTGCTCTGGCAGGGGGCTTGGACTCAGTGATCTGAGGTCACTTCCAGCCCCTGCCATCCCCTGTGAAGTGTGCTTTGGTGAGCTCTTGCCTCTGAGGTGGCAGTGCTGCAGGAGAGGCTGAGGGCAGTCCCCTTCAGTCTCACAGTACTGCTCTGTGTGCTCCAGAGGTGGGCAGCAGTTTGATCTGGACAGGGCCTGACGTGGGTTTCCCCTCTGCTCTCTTTCAGACCCCCCTGATAATATATCTCTTCCACTTCCTGATTGACTATGCTGAGATGGTGTTCATGGTGAGTGCTGCTGGGCAGCTCCTCCTGGGAGCTTCCATTCTGGCAGGTGCTGGGGGACCTGCAGCCTTCCTGCAGCTTGGCTTCCTGCTGAGCTCACAGCTTATTTAGAGGAGCAGCTTTGGCCTTCTCCCTGCCTGTACACATTCCTTCTGTTCTGTGAGGTCTTGCTTAGCTCAGTGTGCCCACAGAGGGGTGGGAAGCTGGCGTTTGTGTTCAGAGTTTGGAGTTTAGCTGAGAGGGTTGTGTCCCTCAGCCTAATCCCTGCCCTGCAGTGTTTCTCCCCAGGCCTGCAAAGAGAGCACAAATGGGGTAGGCCTCCAGATGTCTCTTGTAAACTGTCCTGGAGTCCTGCATAACTCAGGGCAGGAAGGCCCTGCCAGGGCAGCACATGCCACCTGCTGGAACCTCTCTCTCCACACCCTGCTGGGCAGGTCTCAGGCAGAGCTGAGCCATCTGCCTGGTGCTAGTGCTGGCTTTCAGGGGGCTCTGCTGCTACCTGGGCCATTGGGGACCACTCAGGACACTGTCATGCTGGCTCAATGGACAGGTGGGGTCAGGCAGCTGGGCACTGCCCCAGGGCTGCCTGTGCTCTGGTCAGAGCAGGGAGGCTCTCTGCTACCCCTGCACAGTTTCTTTGCCCTTCCTTCCCCATTCTCTCGTGGTGTGAGTAGTGCTCATAGCTTTGGTGCAGCTCTTGGCCTCGAGGTGAAGTGTTGGGGTCTGAGGGCAGTGCAGAGCAGCAGGCTGGCAGGTTTAAAGCCAGAGTCCCCCTTCAGCATTGCAGGGCTGCCCCAGTAGCTCTGGCTCCATCACCTTGCTCACAGCCAGTCTGTCTGTGCCTTGCTTTTCCAGATAACTGATGTGCTGACTGCTGTTGCCCTTTACTTGGCTATCCAGGACTTCAACAAAGTTGTGGTAAGCTGACTTGGTACCCTTGCTGGTCCTTCTTTCCCAGCAGCTTGTCCCAGGGGCTGCAGGAATGAGCAGTCCTTGCTGCAGTAACCCTACCCATGACTGGGTGAGCCATAGAACAAGGGGACTGAGTGTGGCTAACAGCTGAGTGCTGCTCTGACAGTCTGACAGTGTCTGTAGCTGCCTCTCTGCCCTTGAGTGCTGATCACAGCAGTGCAGATTCTTTGCTCTGAAGGGAATCTGAAGCATTTGAGCAGTTTGTGAGAATGCAGTAGCCAGGGAGGTGCAGACAAGCCTGGGGCCATGGTGCACAGGGCAGATGTGAGATTTCAGAACCTCAACACCCACCCTCAGCTGTGCCAGGCTACAGTAGACAGGGATTACTCAGTAGCTGTGAACTGGCAAGGCTTGGGCACTCTTCTCACCTCAGGTCCTGCTGCAGCCTCCTGTACATTTTGTAGCTAGAGCTTGGAAGGTTTTGCCCTGGACAAGGTTTGTGTTTGCACTCTCCAGCCTGAGGATTAACTCATGGAAGTGTGTGAGGGAAGGAAGAAAGCCTTGCAGGGGTGCTGAGGTGACAGAAATCATTCTGGTGAGCAAGGTGGGAATCTGACACAAACATTGCTTGTTCCCTTCAGATTCTCAGTAGGTGGATTTGGCAGGGAGTGATCCCTCCCAGGTCTTTCTCATAAGTAACTCAAAGACTGTTTTGTGTATGTAGTGCTGAGCTCTGTGATCCTACAGGGACCAATTCAGTACCAACAGCACCAGGGGGCTGCATTCTCTACAGCAAGGCTGTGTGCTTGTTCCTTCTCCTCTGACTTGGAGAAATAACTCATGACAGAACTGCAGGCATCTAAAGATCCTGCATGTGAGTTGCTCATTGAGAATTATTGCCTGCATCTGGTCCAGAGGAGGCCACAAAAATGAGCAGGGGTCTGGAGCAGCTCTGCTACTAGGACAGGCTGAGGGAGGTGGAGTTGTTCAACCTGGAGAGGAGAAAGCTCTGGGAAGACCTCAGAGCTGCCTGCCAATACCTGGAGGGGGCCTGCAAGCAGGCTACAGAGAGAGCCCAAAGGGCTTCAGGGACAGGATGAGGGCAATGGCTGCAAACTAGAGCAGAGCAGCTTGAGATTGGCTGTGAGGAACAAGTTCTGCAGCAGGAGGCTGCTGGAACACTGCAACAGGTTGCCCAGGGAGGTGGTTGATGATACACAAGGTGAGGCTTGAGGGGGCTCTGAGTGATCTGATCTAATTGAGGATGTCTCTGTTCACTGCTGGGGGTTGGACTGGATGAGCTTTGGAGGTCTCTTCCAACCTGGATGATGCTATGATTCTTTCCCCTTCACAGCAGGGTAAGAATTCAGATTATCACTTCTGTCTCCATAGAGAGCATCACAGAAAGACAGATCAAAGGCAGAGATTTTGGGTCCCTGGAGGAGACTTGACACACAGGCATCCACCTTCACAATGGCCAAGCCTGCATACTGCTGTGACTTGGTTTCTCAGGGCCTGGTCTGTTGAGCAGTGAGTTTATTAAAGGTCAGCTTACTGAAAGGCAGCTTGTGCCTGGAGGTCCAGCAGCCTCAGGCAGATGGAAAGTGCTGAGCTCTGGTGCAGTGTCACTGTCAGTTGTGCCAAGAGCTAGGCACAGGTGCTTTAGTGAGTTCACATGAGTACAGAGATGAGCTACTTTCTCCTGACTTCACAACATCACACAACACATCCTGCTGGCAGAGCCCTCCAAGCTCATCCAGTCCAGCCCTCAAGCCAGCACTGCAGGCTCAGCACCAAACCATGGCCCTAAGCAGC
Source organism: Ramphastos sulfuratus (assembly GCA_013399055.1). Classification (NCBI taxonomy): domain Eukaryota; kingdom Metazoa; phylum Chordata; class Aves; order Piciformes; family Ramphastidae; genus Ramphastos; species Ramphastos sulfuratus. The sequence goes on along the minus strand of WBNM01021900.1, from coordinate 10,855 downwards.
AGGGCCACAGCTGCTGGCACACCCCCAGGGATGGGCACTGCAGCACTGCCCTGGGCAGACCATTGCAAGCTTTGAGAAGCCTTCCAGGGCAGAAAGATTTGCTGAGCTCCAGCCTGAGCCTGCCCTGGGGCAGCTTGGAACCATTGCCTCTGCTGCTGTCCCTTGGCACCAAGCAGCAGAGGCTGCCCCCTCCTCACTGCCACCTCCCTGCAGGCAGCTGCAGAGAGCAATCAGCTCTGCCCTCAGGCTCCTCTGCTGCAGCCTGCACACCCCCAGCTCCCTCAGCCCCTCCTCACCCCCAGCTGCTCCAGGCCCTTCTCCAGCCTGGCTGCCCTGCTCTGGACAGGCTGCAGCCCCTCAGTGTCCTTCCTGTAGCTGAGCACAGCAGTGAGGTGTGGCCTGGCCAGCACTGGGTGCTTGCAGCTTGCAGCTGTTGTCTCTTCTGGAAGGAGTGAGGAGTTTGCTCTGCTTTGTCCAACACCTCCTGTCCCAGGAGCCCTGCCCCACCCCGGGGCTGGTGTATCCTCTGAGTAAGGAGGAATGATGACTTTCCCCAGCTGACACTCTGCTCATTCTCCCTTGTCCAGTTCAAAAAGCAAAAGCTCCTGATAGAGCTGGATAAATATGCCCCAGACGTGGCTGAGCTCATCCAGACGCCCAAGGAGATGCACTACACCCCCCTCAAGGTAGCACTGTTGTAAGTATTGCTCCCTGCAGGCTGCCCTGGGCTGCTTCAGCTCCTCAGCTCCCTTCTGGCTTTACTTACCTGATTTGGGGCTTCAACATTTGTTGAAGATGGGAGAGTTTTTGGTTTGTTGTTTTGTTTTTTTTTTTTTTCCCCCCCAGAAATTCTGAATCTTCTGCTAGACCTAAAAATCCCCTCCCCAGCCCTGAGTACTGGGTTGAAAGCACAAAGCTGCTTGGCCAAAGGCTTGGTGCCAGCAAACAAATTCACTCAGGCCCTCTCAGCAGACTCAACAGCACAGGGTCATTAGTAGGGGAGCAGGGAGGTTGTGTCTGCACAGATCAGTTCCCATTCATTTCTGCTGTGTGCTGATGCTGCCAGAATTGGTCCTGAGCCTCCCAAATGTCTCTCAGAAGTGTGAAGAGAATTTCTGAGCAGCTGGACAATCTCTTTGCTCAATATCACAACCTCAGCATCTCAGGATTGCTTATAACAACTCAAAGACCCTGTTAAGGTTGTCATCTTCACCATGCCATGTCTTGGTATTCCTCTGTAAATTAAACCTTTTTGTTTTGTTTTGTTTCAGAAAGCTTCAGTTAAAATAAATAATACACAAGCAAGTTGCTTAGTGCCAGAAAGTTGGGCTTTTTGCACTGGGGTTTTGACATGAATAAATAATTATCTGAATTATGCTGCATCAGAGAGTTTTCCATTAGATTGTTCTTTTTTTTTTCCTATTTTCATGTGGATTTTGTAAAATTCCAGAGGGTGAGAAAGAGAGAAGCAGTCAACTGCAGCCAGTTTAGTGTTTCACATTGCTGCACATCACCACAGCAGGGCTGGGCTGAAGATGTGCCTGTCCTGCTGTGGGCTGTAGAAAAAGGCAGCCTGAGACTCAGAAGTAGGCAAATGCAAAGAGAGAGTTAGGAAATCATCCTCAGCCTTTTCTACTCCTTGGGTTGTTACCCAGGTTGCTGGGTCCAGCACCTTGCTTGTTGTCTTGGTCATCCTGCCAAATGTTTCTGAGGGCTGCAGTTCTCCTTCCCAAGAGGAGCTGCCACCCTCACCAGGGTGAAGATGTGCAGAGTTTGCTGTCCCCCCATCACCCCAGGGAGGTCTGCTGCACTGCCATAGCTGGCAGGTTTTGTTCTGCCATGGTGCACATCAAGGATTGCTCTGGCATGGCAGGAGGGTACAGCTGCAGCTGGCCTGGGGAGCTCTGCTGTTGCCTCAGGGCTTGTTTCCATCTTGCTGTTTCCTTACCACTTCCTCAGAGACAGGAAATGTGAGTTGCAGAAAGGGTTTGCCTTGGACCCAGTGATCCTGGGCTGAGTGAATGTGCAGTGTTCTGGCAAAGCAAGGCAGGCTTTTGGTAGCTGTTTGCCTGGACAGAGCTTGCATTGTGAACACCTTCCCAGCTGTCTCCTGTTCTCCCTCTGCCCACTGCAGCCACAGCTCCAGTCCACAGAGCTGGTTTTTACTCCAGCCTAAGGAACCTGCTCAGCTGAGTTAATTTAGTGATGAGTTCATCCCCTCACATGTAAACAGCTGGCTAAGAGCTGCTCTTTCTCCTTTGAACATCTCTTCAGTTGGATGCTGTCTCCTTTGAATGTAACTCAGGCTTTGCTCTCTTTCAGCTACTTGTTGAACCCCTACACTGTGATGTCTTGTGTGGCCAAGTCCACCTGTGCCATCAACAACACTGTCATTGCCTTCTTCATTTTAGCTACAATAAAAGGTAACAGGGGGGACAAAAAAGACTCTCTGGGACCTTGGGTGAGATTAGAACAGCAGCAGCAGTTCAATGAAGGTGGAACTTGGCAGGCATGATTGCTACAAAGTGAAACACAGCAGAAAGAGGGCTGGAGCCAGGTCAGATCACAAGATCAGGAGAGTTTGTAGTCAAGGCCACCTCAGAGTTTCATCTCTGCTTTTCCTGGAGGGCTTCAGCTGGTTTGCTGCTGCCGAGGGAGTGTGTCTGTGGAGGGCATAGTGCTCTGCTGCTCTTCCTTTTGCCCACCAATATGCACTTCCAGTTGCTGTGCCCAATTGTTTCTCAAAGTGCATCTTTGAACTTGAATTCCAAAGCAAGCAGCTGGCTGCAGCTCTCCTTTGGCTTTCCCTCACAGCTGGAGAATGGCTGGAAATTAGCTAAGGGAGCAGGAATGACCACAGAGCCACAGCAGCACAGCTGGACAGCAGCACAGCTGTTTCCTTCACTCTCTGAGTGATGCCAGGCTTCTGGATCCTTTGGGACCTCCTAGTGCAGAAATCTTTTAGCATATCTGATGTGTGCTGCTCACCTCAGCTGGACCAGAGGACAGCTCATTCTGGTCTCCTGTGTCTGGCAATACCCAGACACTGTGAAGAGAGCTCATAGAGATTGGTTTTATTTGTGCTTCCAGAGGAAACAGTTCCTGCTTGGCAGGAGGGCACTCACAAACCCAAAACAAAGAAACTCATCTTGACTGTTCTCTGATCCCATGGAACACACACTTCAGGCCCAGGCAAAACCACTGCCTGTCCCCTGTGTTCTCTCCCTGCCTGCAAATGTGGCAGCCTCCAAGTTTTCAAGTGGGCAGAGAGGGGATGTCAGATGATGCCTGTGACTTCTGGGCACCAGTCCTTTAGATCTGTGCAGGGTTAAACACTCAAGAGAAGGGAGTGGGGAGGTTTCTGTCCAGGGAAGTGTGGCTGAGGAATGGAGAAGGCTCATACCCAGGGAACCATATCCCTTCTCTTTCAAAAGGTGGGAGCAGAGGGGAGCTTCCTGTTGGATGGCAGCAGGCTGATGATCAGTCCAGGGCACCCAGTCAGGATCCTTGCTGCCCAAGCTGTGTTTTACACATGACTTCCATCAGACAGAGCTGTTAGCCAGGCTGCTGCACTGGGAGCTTGGGTTTTCATTCTGCTTAACCTGGGGTTTGATTTCTGGTGTTGGCAGTTGGGCAAACAGTGCTCAGCACTGTGCTCCACCTGAGACACCTCCAACAGAAGTTCCTCAATAAAGGCATTCATATTTTTAGGACCATTAGGGAAAGCTGAGCTGTGCCTCAGCTCTGGTGTCTGTGAAGTGGGGCTAATGCCACCTCAATGCTTCAGCTGCAGCTTTCTGCTTGATCCTTTTCACAGAGCTGTGCTGAGGGCCCTGGTGCTGAGGTTTTCCAGCATGACTCCAGCCTCAGTGGGGTGTGAGTGGGGTGGGTACATTGCCATGCACAAGCCATGCAGCAGGGTCTGTACACAGACTGGATTGGGTAAACCTCTGTATCTGAAGGATTGGAAGGTACAGCTCAGTCAGGGGTTCCTTCTCCTGAGGGATCACCTTGATGTGAGTCATTCTTCCCTCAGAATGTGGTTCAGAAAAGGGCAGTCTCCAGGACACCTTCTGGCTGCCACTGGTGGTGCCTGTGAAGGCCCTGCAGAGGGTTGTGCAGTCCCTGCCTGTCAGCCTGGTTGGCTGAACTGGGCCTCACAGTGACCCTGGGTTTTTGTCTTTGCAGGTAGTGCCTTCCTCAGTGCTGTGTTCCTGGCCTTAGCAACCTACCAGTCACTCTACCCTCTCACACTGTTTGCTCCAGCACTCCTTTACCTTCTGCAGGTAGGGGACTGAGACATCTGCTGGTACCTGTTGTCTTCTGGTAGCTGAGCAGGGCCCATCCTCAGCTGCTCAGAGGGGAGCTGGGCAGGTCCTGACTTCCAGAAAAAGTAACTTCCCTCCAGCCTTGGGAAGTGTGAAGCCTTGGTGGGGATGCCTGTGCATAGGGAGAAGGGAGCAGAAAGTCCTCTGCAGAGCTGCCTGGTGTTTAGCTGACCCCAGATAAGTGCTGCTCTTATGCTGTGTGGATGGCAGTGAGGATTTCAGACCTGGAGAGTTGCCTTGGAGTGAGGAGCTGCATGTGTGAACACTGCAAGCTGCAGCTGTGAAGTGCTTGGCTGCCCTGGTGGTTTTCCAGCCCCATTAAGAGGATCCCTGAATTTCAACAGGGGTTTGCTGAGCCCTGGGGGGGTTTGCTGAGCCCTGGGGGGTCGCTGAGGCCCTGGGCGGTTGCTCAGCCCTTCTGCTGCAGTGGGGCTGCACCAGCAAAGCCAGCCCAGCAGCAGGCTGGGGGCACATCTGCAGCCATGGGCAGGGTTTGAGGCTGAGGCAGCTCTTTCCTAGGGAGTGGATTCACCACTTCCCACTGCTCTCTTTTTTAGCTCTTGTGCTATCCACAGTGACTCAACCAAGAGCCCAAATTATAATGCCCTCAATGCAAAGTGATCACTTGCTAGCCCTACTATTCTGCTAGGGGAGCAGGCTGAGGCTGCTAGCAGAGACCTCCTACCTACAGATGACATGGGGCCTGTTTGTGTTGGTTTTACCACTCTGAAATCCTGCTGCTGGGTGTCTGGCCAGCCTCTCTCCTTTGCTGCTCTCCTGTCTTCCTCATCAGTTTTTTTGCTTACTTTAGCCGCAGGCTCCCCACAGCCTGTTCTCAAATCTTTGAGCATCAAAGGAGAACAAAAGAGTCAGTTCCAGTCTATTTTCTTTCCCTATCTGACCTGTCTCTCAGAAATGTTACTAGGGTTACTTTTTGCAAGACAAGAGCTTCTGCAGAGTCAGTGTTGCTGTTTAGGAGCATTTACTTTCTGTATTGGAGATTCTGGTCTCATTTGTAGAGTCCCAGCAGTGAGTGCCTGAGCACAGCCTGTGCCTGCTGCTGTAGGCAGGCCTGTGAAGAGCCTTCCTGCAGTCTCTGTGCAGACTGAACTGGCTTTTCTCCAGCACTTTGCACAGAGTCACAGGAATACTCAGGGATCCCCTCCTCTACAGAGTTCACCTCTAAACCACATCCCCAAGCACCACATCCAAACAACCTTTAAACACCTCCAGGGTTGGTGACTCCACCACCTCCCTGGGCAGCCTGTGCCAGTGTCTGACCAGTCTTGCTGGGAAGTAAATCTTCCTAATGTCCAGCCTAAACCTGCCCTGCTGCAGCCTGAGGCCATCACTATCTGCCCATGAGAAGAGACCACCACCAACCTCTCCACAGCCTCCTCTCAGGTAGCTGTAGACAGTGATGAGGTCTCTCCTCAGCCTCCTTCTCTTCAAACTAACCATCCACAGCTCCTTCAGTTGCTCTTCACAAGATTTATTCCACAGGCCCTTCACAGCTTCCTTTCCTTCCTCTGCACTGGCTCCAGCACCTCCACATCCCCCTTGTATTGAGGTGCCCCAAACTGAACACAGTACTCAAGCTGTGGCCTGACCAGAGCTGAGTCCTGCCACAGATCCCTGGTAACTTGCTTCCACTGTTCTAGCAAGTGGCATTAACACACTGTGGCTGAGAAAACAGAGCCCACAGCAGCTAGAGCTGGCTTTCTGTGCAAGCCCAGCACCAAATGGGACAGCTCCATCACTGATCCAGAGCTGCAGAACTCTGAGCAATTCCCAGAGGTGTTCCCACAGAACTGGCAGGGCTGGAAGGGACCTCAGAGATCATCCAGCTCCAACCTCCTGCCGTGGGCAGGGACACCTCCCACTAGTACAGGTCACTCAAGACCTCCTCCAGCCTGGCCTTGAACACCTCCAGGGAGGTTGTGGAGCACAGAATCACCCAATGTGATCAAAGATCAAAGATCAGGTTGGGTGATTCTGTGCTCTACAACCTCCCTGGGCAACCTGTGCCAGTGTCTCACCACCTTCACTGCAAACAACTTCTTCCTAACATCCAGTTTCCATCTCCCCTCTGACAGTTCAAACCCATTCCTCCTCATCCTCTCATTCCAAGCCCTTGTCAATAGTCCCTCCCCAGCCTTCCTGTAGCCCGCTTCAGATCTTGGAAGGCCACTCCAAGGCCTCCTGGAAGCCTTCTCTTCTCCAGGCTGCAGAGCCCCAACTCTGTCAGCCAGGGTGGTGGCTGGTGGGGCAGGGCTGTCAGTTGCCCAGGCTGTGGGATTCCTGCAGCAGCAGGCAGGCAGTGCAGAGGGCACAGCAGTGCAGCTCAGCTCACACTGAGTGCATCAGGTCTGGGTTGCTGCAAGCAGCTCAGCTTCTCTACTTCCAAGTGTGTGTCCTGTGGGGGACTCCCCTGGCCAAGCAGTGCCTGAGAGCTGCTCCTTGCAGTGCTGCAGTGCCAGTGTTTGGTGCTGTCTTTCACCAGTTTCAAATGATGCTCTGTACCCTGGGGCTGTCTGTGGCTTGCCCCTGCTGAGGCCTGTCTGCTTGTGCCCCCTCTGCAGCGCCAGTTCATACCAGTCAAGCTGAAGAGCAAAGGCTTCTGGCTCTACACCATGCAGTATGCAGCCCTCTACCTCTGCAGCCTGGTGGTGATCATCTGCCTCTCCTTCTTCCTCCTCAACTCCTGGGACTTTATCCCAGCTGTTTACGGGTTTATGTAAGTACAAAGATGCCTGCTGGCTTGGGGTTTGGTTTTTAGTCTGGTCCCCTCCTTGTAGTGTGCATCCACACAGCCTGTCCTGAGCAGTGTGTGAGCAGGGATTTTACTGGCACTGAAAGAACACGAAATGTGAGGGGAGAAGCAGATGTTAGCCAGCTGCTGTTAATTAAGGAACAGCAAGAGTTAGAGAAGACAGGAGGTGTGGGCTTATCCTAGAATCATAGAATGGGAAGGTTGGAAGGGACCTCAAGGATCATCTAGTTCCAACCCCCTGCCATAGGCAGGGACACCTCCCACTAGTACAGGTCACTCAAGGCCTCCTCCAACCTGGCCTTGAACACCTCCAGGGAGGTTGTGGAGCACAGAATCACCCAACGTGATCTTTGATCACGTTGGGTGATTCTGTGCTCCACAACCTCCCTGGGCAACCTGTGCCAGTGTCTCACCACCCTCACTGCAAACAACTTCCTCCTAACATCCAGTTTCAGTCTCCCCTCTGCCACTTTAAACCCATTGCCCCTTGTCCTGTCATTGCCTGTAGCCTGGCCCTGAACACCTCCAGCCAGGGGACATTCACAGCCTCCCTGGGCAGCCTGTTGGTGTGCACAGAAGTGCTCCCTGCAGCAGCTTCCAGGGCTCAGTTGATGCAACAGAAGCAGAGCACTGAAACCAAACCATTTTACAATGTGGCCTTTGTCTTTCCTTCTCCAACTGCAGCCTCTCTGTCCCGGACCTGACTCCCAACATTGGCCTTTTCTGGTACTTCTTTGCAGAGATGTTTGAGCACTTCAGCCTCTTCTTTGTCTGCGTGTTTCAAATCAATGTCTTCTTCTACACCATTCCCTTGGCAATAAAGCTCAAGTAAGTAGTTTTCTCTGCTGTCTTTTGACTCTCAGACGTCTGGTGGGAGCTCAGGAGTCTGGTGTCAGATGATATAGAGGCCTGGAGAAGGGAGGCTCTGTGAAGGGGCCTTTCCTCCTCCTTTCCCAGAGTATCAATCTTTATTCTTGGCTCTGCTATGCAACAGATGTGTTACAGCTATCCAAAGAAGGAGCAGAAGTGGAGAGGAGCCTGCTCCCTGCCAGCCAGTTAAGCCAGAAAGCATCAACTCTGGGCTGGAACTTCTACTTCTTTATTGTCAGGGAAAAAGTGAAAGCTTGGGGCCACTCCTGGCAGCCTGCACCGACAGCATCGCCCTTCCTCCTGATAGAAACTCCTGGTAGCACACCTGGGCTCTCAGGGAGCTTGTCCTGAGAGCTGGGAGGGATCATCAGACATGATGGCAGCCCAGAGGGGTAGCTGTGGACTCCTCCAGAGAGGAGGTGCTGATTGCTTTGGGTGAATAAGCAAGCTGGGGAAGAGCAGCCCAGGGGTACAGACGTGGGTTAAGCTGAGGCATGAAGTCTGTGTGAGGGCAGTGAGCAGGTGCACATCCCCTGACAGCTCTGCAGAGCAGCTTGGGCAGCCCCAGCCCAGCCCTCTGAGGCCTGTTTGGGGAGAAGAGGGGCACGAGAGCCTCCCTGAACCTGTGCTGATTCCTGCCCTTGCTACTGTCTGTTCCCAGTTTCTGAAGACCCTCCTGCAACCTCTTGCTCTTTGTGTCTTTCCCCCCACAGGGAGCATCCTGTGTTCTTCCTGTTTGTCCAGATTGCAATCATTTCTATCTTCAAGTCCTACCCTACTGTGGGAGACATTGCACTGTACATGGCCTTCCTCCCAGTCTGGAGCCACCTTTACCGATGTGAGTTCTCTCTCTGGTCCTTCCTTACCTGCAGTGGGAAACTGCCACCACTAAACCAAACCAAGCTGTGTCCACAAGGCTCTCCTGGCCTCCTCGGGGTGCCTGGAAGGAGGCTTGATTTTTCTGGTGACTCTGTCTTTAAGACTAGGGCTGAAGTGGGTCAGGGAGGAAACTGTCCCTTGTGCTCTCTCCAGGCTGTTCTCAAGTTGAACTTCTTTGCAGGAGCCTTTTGCAGCCCTGCAGGAGGGCTGTGGCTTGGTGCAGGTACATCCCTCCTTCAAATGCTCTGCTCCCGGGTGGTTTGAGCACTGCTTCTGCAGGGGGTGAGGTCAGGCCCTTAGCCTTCAAACCCTGCACCTCAGTGCCTCTGCTCTGCATCTGCTGCTTTGCTTAGAGTGGAGGTAACTGAAGTGCCCCAAGCAATTGTCCAGTTCTTCTGAAATGCTTCACAAAGAAGCTCTTTAAGTCACCAGAGAGCTTCCTGCTGAGTTTCAGACACAGGCTCTAGAGCCTGCCCCTGAGGGCAGAGTTCAAAGGGCTGTGTTACCCCTGCCAGGTTGTCCAACCTTTTCCTGCTGCTTTCTTTAACCAGGTGTATTAGTGAGCAGCAAGCCTGCCTCTGTCAGCAGACAGTATCAGGAGTCAGGAGGCTTGGAGACCATCTCTGCCCTGTTGCTTTCAGACTAAGGAAAGCTAAGGCCAAAGCAGCTATGATGAAACAGGACAGCACCCCCAGGCTAGCCCTGAGTAGCCGTGGCAGGTGGTGAACTTCTGAGGAACCTGGACTGAGTGCAGTGCAATTGCATGTTCCAAGCAAGGGGGACAGACATCTGCCACATGCTCCCATCCCAGGGAGTGAGCTGAGCATGTTTAAAAATCAAGTGTGAGCAGGTTTGACAATGTGCTTCAGGAGGTGGCTCCCTCCAGCTGCAGAATGCTGCGCAGCCTTCAGCTGCCTCCAGGGATGCCGTCTGAGCTGCAGCCAGGCACAGCACTGCAGCTGCACAGACTGCACTGGGGCGGGGAAGGGATCCTCCGAGGACATCTTGTCCAACTCCTCTGCAGGCAGCAGGGACACCTCCAGCTGGAGCAGGCTGCCCAGGGCTGCATCAAGTCTGATCTTGGAGGTTCCCTTCCCCTTCCCCATCAGCTGTTTCATGATTTGGTTTAGTTAGCAGCTCCTATGGATAACTACCTAAGAAATATGGGTAGATTGACAGTTTTTCCTGCCTGCCACCCCCACAAGGCTTGGGCAGGTCAGAACTGGGATTGTTCTGAGTCCTGCCATTCAGAACTGCACTGCTTCAGATCCTGCAGGTGGAGATTCTCACTTGCAGGTTTGAGGCCTCCCTGGTAGTGCTGATCTTAGACTCACAGATGACATTGGCATTGGAAGGGACCCTCAAAGGGCATCTTGTGCAACCCCCTGCAGGCAGCAGGGACACCTCCAGTTGGANACACCTCCCACTAGTACAGGTCACTCAAGGCCTCCTCCAGCCTTCCAACCTTCCCATTCTGTGATTAGAATTGGCTGCCATATGCTGGGCATTCCAACAATGGCATGCAGTTCCCTTAAACGTTGTGTCAGACTCTTTATATGTTGTGGGAGTGACACAAAGAATTGAGGACTCCCTGCTACAGGAAATTCAAAAGCCACTACTGTTACATTTATTTCTCCAACTTAGGACAGCATTGGCAGGGAGGAAACATCCATATTGAATAATCCATATTCAGAGCCATCAATTTGATATTGGATTAGGAGAAGGGAATGCAGAGGCCGACAAGTTGGTCAGCTCAGTTCAAATGGGCCCAGTAAATACCTTCCAAGAGGCATGTATTTCACATAAAAAGTTCCACCAGAATCCTAAGATGTTAAAAAGTCAGTTCAGACTATAGCATGGAGAAGCATCAGGAATAGTCTGTGCTTGCCCCCAGTGCAGTCATCATGGTCTGGGCATTGGTCTTGGAGTTAATCCCAGGGGAACAAAGGCAGATGGACGTGACTCACGTCGTTAGCCTTGGCAGATTAAAATACGTGCATGTGTC
>WBNM01021899.1:39975-50548 GCA_013399055.1 Ramphastos sulfuratus | reverse complement strand
TCCCAAACCCACATCAGGTTACATTTTCAAGGTGTTTGAATCAGAAAAAAAGCCTTGTGAATACATTGCTAACAAAGATTTTTCTACCATGCTGCAAATTCCTTGGAAGCTCAGTGCTGATTATATTGGGATGCTTAAAAAATAAAAATTATAATTAAAAAAAACCCCAAAACATTTCCACTAGCCATCTATCTCCACCAGTAGGCACACAAAGGCATTTGAGAAAATCCTTTCTGGTTGCATCGCACCGTTGGTGCAAAGAAAACAAGTTTTCCTTTTGAAGGTTTTTGACTCATTTGGAACAGATAAATCACTGCAGCAGCACTTTCCAAGCGACAATTATCTTACAACAATAGCCATAAAAATAAAATAAAGTCAACATGGATGGAAAGCAAAGCAGGAGATCTAAATTATACATAACTATATTCATAAAACTACGCCTCTGCTCAAAGTTGCTCTGTATACTACACATATGCCAGGATCCCTTAATCTGCTGCTGATGTGCTGCATATTGCAGTCGTGTGCAATTACAGTTAGCTATAATTAAGAACAATTACAGCTTTTATTTCTCCACTTGTTCTTTAAAAAGCACAGTTGTAATAAAACTTTTTTCCCCTCTGTTGTTTTTTTTTTTTTTTTTTTAAAGGTGAATATAATTACACATCCCTATAACATCTCCAATAATTAGTTTGACTCAAGTTTCTTCAGGAACAATTTTCATTTTAACTGTCAGATCTGCCATCTATAGTCAATAGAACGCATTGTAAAAAATTCTGTCATTAACCTTTTTTCACCTCATAAATCTGTGACAGAACTTGAAGAAATGGAAAAATTCATTGCTTAAACATTTAAAGGCCAAATTCAACTAAAACCACTTCCCCAGCAATACCTTCTTAATCGCACTGAAACATTATTATTATTATTATTATAGCTAACTATAACAATAATAAATTAAAATGGGATATAATAAGTATTTGGCATCTTTCTATATATTATAGGCTACTTTCCATCCCTGTTCTCATAAAGGAATCTCTCTACTATATCTTTGTTTAGAATCTACCCACGATTACTAACCATGCAGACTGCAGGGAAAAGTAATTAAGTTTAATAGAAGCCACCCTCATTTTTGAAGCTGCCCTCAATTTAAGCCATAGAAAGAGAGTAATTAAATTTAATGTGTGCCACAGCTTTTAAATTAAGATATGGCATGTAAAATTCTCTTACTCTGTAATGCATTTTTTCCAAACGCTGCAAAAGAAATGTTGTGATGCAATAAGATACCAAACTATGACCACCAAGTCACGTTAAGCTTTCTTTTTCTACAGGTAACTGCTTCCAAGGTGTAAGGGCTTTGTACAGGTTAAGAGCAGCCCAATATAAAACATGGGAATGGAAAAACCTGGAGTAGGATTATTGAGTTGTCTTCATATCTGTCCTTTGCCCGTGTTATCTGCTTTGATTAAGTTTAGAGGAAGCTCTTGTGGTGGGGTCTATCTTTTACATCTTTCAAACAGATGTAACAGGTCTCTGACAGCAAGCACAAATCTTTATAGCAGGTATTGCTCTTTTTAGAAGTAGTTAAACTAGAAGCAGGGACTCATGAAATACATTTCAAGACACAACCACAAATCTCTCATATATGTCTTCAGTCTTCTTCAAGACATCAGGAAAAAAAAAAAGGCAAAACATAGAACAAACAAACAACAAACAGTGAAATCATCCAAGGCTCCATTAATTTTCCAAGCAATTGTCTTAACTACTTTTACACATAAATACAAATTACAAACCAGGGCTAATGAAAATATTTCACTCTGGCAAAGTTGAGCTTAATGAACGAGGATCACTCGGATAGAAAGAGGAACATTCCCCTTTTCCAGCTCTGGAGGCTCTCTCTGTATGTATAAATAAACATTTCATTACAGAGAAACAGAAAAGTTTCATCAACTGATTCCAAATAAATGGGGAATTTGAAGACTTGAATTATATTGCAAAAGGGAAGATGGCTACCACTGTTTGCTTAGGAGAAGGTTAAACTCAGATACTAAACTCACAGTTGGTTCACACAACCTCTCACAACATACTTCCCTACTGAATACCTTTTTGTACCTACTATTAGGATGGTACAAAGCTTCTGCACTAAAACCAAGACCAGACTTGGAGAGGCAAAACCTGAGACAGAAGTTTCAGAGGCTTTTCGGTCCAAAAGCTCCCTTGAAAACAAGACAGTGAAGAAAGGAAGAAAGGGAGGGAGGGAAGGGAGAAAGAAAGAAAAGAAGGTAAAGACTGAACAAATAAATCCTCCATTTCAGTATTAGACCCCATCAGAAGCCTGCCACTTGCTTACCCAAGAGAGGGGTTGAATATCCCATTTTAAAAGCACAAAGAACTGACACCCATATTCCTGGTGCACACCCTACACTGCAGGAACCTCTATGTACTGTAACAAGATTCACAAACATTTCATCTGGTTTTAGTGAAGGAAGTGAACACTCATTATTGGAAGTGAACACTCATAATAGTAAACAAGAGGCAACCAGTGCTTCATGCCTCCCTGTCTCTCTGACAAAATCCACAATCTTATATCCAGCAGTTCAGGGTCCTTTCAATAGGCAGCTTCAAATCTTGAAGCCACTGCTAATAGAAATTGCAAGCAATTTGGGAAAGATACTGCATTTATAGTTATTATTAGTTTCATGAAAGAAAGAAGAGATTTGTTTATGCATATCATGACAAAACGCTGGATTTTTTGGTTTTAAAGTAGCAAAATAGGGACAAAATTGCTGCTAAGTTCTAATTTTTACTCAATTATACTTTAAAGTGATCCTACCAGATGCTGGAAGTAAAGTGATGTGGTTTTGCTATATTTGTAACTAAGCTGCAAAACATTTCAACATTTATAAAGAGAAGGAATCTGTCTGCTAATGCCAGGAGAAGAATAAGCTCCAATGCTATTGCACGTGGTGGCTCTTAATAACTGGCACAAAGAAAGCAGAAATATCTCTGTAACTACACTATCGAGGAAACTTGCACTGCAAATATCACATCACACAACAGGGAGGAAAAAAAAAAAGAAAAAAAAAAAGATGGAGAGTGTTAACATGAGGACATAAGATCCACATGCTGCCAATACTCAGAAGGGATGCAAACCAAAATGCAGTAGTCTCTTTCCTCTCAGTCCTAATCCAAAATCCCTTTTACTGTCCAAACCACCTGCTGTTTATACCTTCTGCTTCCTCTTAGAAAGCAGTATCCTTTTCTCACGTATTTCCCAATCAATACTTTGACCCTTCTGCTCTTGGTGACCAACAAGATGATTCCTACTGTTTCCTAACACACTATCATGCTGTCTCCCAGAGCCTTTGAAAGAAACTTGGGCTGTGGACCAGCTGGCCAGAACCTTAGGGGAAAAAACTCCACAAAATAAAATTTTCAGAAGCCTTTCCCATCAATTTCCACCCACAGTGATTCCTACCCTTATGATACAACCTTCATTACCAACAGCAAAGCTTGAAGGGTCTAGAGCACAAGTCTTATGAGAAGAGACTGAGGGAACTGGGGTTGTCTATTCCTAGAGAAGAGGAGACAGGGAGAATAACTTTCTCACTCTTTACAACTGCCTTAAAGGAGGTTGTATGGAGGTGGGAGTGGTCTCTTATCCCATGTAACATGCAAGAGGAAACAACCTCAAGTTGCTCCAAAGGCGGTTGATTTTGTATATTAGGAAAAATGACTTCTCTAAAAAGTTTGTAAAAACCCTGGATTAGGCTACCGAGGGAAGTGGTGGAGTCACCCTCCCTCCAGGTATTTGGAAGTTGTGTAAATGTGGTTGTCAGGACACAATATACAACCCTGTGCAGCGCCACAGGCTGGGGACAGGGTGGATGGAGAGCAGCCAGGCAGAAAAGGACCTGGGGGTACTCATCGACAGCTGGCTGAACATGAACCAGTGGTGGGCCCAGGTAGCCAAGAAGGCCAATGGCACCCTGGCCTGTATCAGGAGTAGTGTGGCCAGCAGGACTAGAGAAGACATTCTTCTCCTGTGCTGAGCACTGGTTAGGCCATACCTTGAGTACTGTGTCCAGTTCTGCGCCCCTTGATTTAAGAAAGATTCTGAGGTGTTTGAATGTGTCCAGAGATGGACAACGAGGCTGGTGAGGGGACTGGAGCACAAGTCCTGTGAGGATTGGCTGACGGAGCTGGGGTTGTTTAGCCTGGAGAACAGGCTCACAGGGGACTTTATCACTGTCTACAACTACCTGAAAGGAGGTTGTAGCCAGGTGGGGGTTGGTCTCTTCTCCTAGGCAACCAGTGACAGAATGAGGGGACAGAGTCACAAACTGTGCCAGGGGAGGTTTAGGCTGGATGTTAGGAAGTTGTTCTTCACAGAAAGAGTGATTGGCCACTGGAATGGGCTGCCCAGGAAGGTGGTGGAGTCACCATCCCTGGAAGTGTTTAAAAACAGACTGAATGTGGCACCTCGTGCCATGGTTTAGTTGATTATATGATGCTGGGTGATAGGTTGGATTTGATCTCCAAGGTCTTTTCCAACCTTACTAATTCTGTGATTGTCTGATATAGTGGTGACTTGGCAGAACAACTGGGTTGGACTTGGTAATCTTGGAAGCCTTTTCCAACCATGCCTCATTTCACCCTCTCTTAGGAGGCTGTGGGTCTTGTAGGGTCCTGTCTCAATTGCCGAGTGCTCCAAGTGTTGGTGGGATGAAATTCATCCTGCGATGCTGGAGCAGCAAGGCTCCCCCAGGGCACAGGCATATGCCACCCAACTGGTTAAAAATTGAAACAGAGCAAATAGGAAATTTTTGAACAAATGCTTCAAGATTATGGAGCACACGTTACAGCTGTAACCACCCACAGTTCCCTCCTACAGAACAGAAATACTGAAAGCAAAAACCATTCACTGCAGAAGTTGAAAAATAACATCAAATGCAGCAGTAGGTATGAAATTAAAGCCTATGGGTATTTTCTGCAAGGACTTCTGCAAAAAAAAAAAAAAAAAAAGAAATAAAAGAGGGGACATTTACAAGACACCATGAAACAAGAAACCACGGCCTTGGTGTACAAGTTCATGAGAAGTGCCAGGACTTGTGCTGAAGCCTGCAGTAGTTATTATGCTCATCATTCATTTCTCGCTCATGAAGGAAATGATATTTTACAGTGAGAAGGTGCCATAGTGGGCAGGATGAGAAGGACAGCCTCTTTCCATTATTAAAAATAACTAAACTAGACAAAACCCCAGATAACCTCGGTTAAAAAAATTCTGAAGTCTCCAAAGACAGCAGAGAGAAGAACAAGAATTCAATGTGCCATTCAGCAAAGGGCTCAGTGTTCTGAAAAGCTCTTGGAAAAGAAAAGGGAAGATAAAACAAAAGCAAAACTACATGCTTTCCACCATGGAACTAATTTTTTTGTGTTCACTACTTGCAGTTATCATTCAGATCTACGGATCAAAAAAGTCCTACTGATAGCAATGTTCGTGGTCAATCAGCAGGATATTCTGTTTCAAACAGGAGATCTGAAGTAGTTTCTTTGATTATTTTACCAAAGTGCGACAGAATTTTCCACTTCTCCCAGTGCCAATCATGTTCAGGTAAATGTTACAGCTTCTACAAGTGCAAATTAAAAGCAATCATAATCTGGCTAACCTACCTCATCATTAAAATGCCTGGCACATCTCATTTGTCCATGGGATGGAGATTTGCTGCTGTTAGATTCACTTGAGTAAGGAAATACTCATCTTTAGATGCTAGAAGCGTACCAATTGCTCTGCTCAATGAAGGTAAAAATAGAGATGTCTATTTGCCTCTCTAGGAAGGAGTACTGCAGTATAAGTGAAAGAACATATTGTCACCTTGGTCGATAATACCAGATGGGCAAACAGTTTCCAATAGAATTGTAATGCTGGTGTTTAGGAAAACTGAAGATTTAATCTCTCTGGTACCAGCTGCTCAGAGCAGCCACAACAACTGCAGAAGGGAAAAAGTAGGACCAGTGAAAGAAAGTGTTAAGAGTCTTAATACATAGACCTTAGGGGGTACTGTATTTCAAACTGGTATTAAGGACTTTGTACATATGAGATTTCAACTGAAGTCATTGCACCTCCATAGCAGGTGGAAATTGGGTGCAACTACAAGAGCTGTAAACAAATCAATGCCAAAGTGAAAAACACTGAGAAGAATAAAGACAGCTGTCAGCAGAAGTTTTTTAAAAGCAGTTCTCAAAAGCAGAAACCTCTAACCCTCCCGTCTACAGCAGAAATATTTCCAACAGCTTATTTCCAGCTGGGGATCCTGTATTAGTGAGAACTCCTTCCAGTTCATTATATTATATTATATTATATCTATATATATCTCTATATCTATGTATCTTGCATTCTTTTTGAGCTAGAAGCAACTATTTTTGTTGCATTTACAGATAGCACAGAGCACGGCTAGGGCATTCTAAGTGTTTCAATAGTGAAAAACCAGGAATGCTCCAATAAAAGACGAAACAACCTTATTGAAGTTTTACCCCATTTGAAACCCTTGTTTAGGTTTAAAACTTTATAGGAAGGACAGAAAGAGTTTTCTCAGATAGGCGGAGATCTCAACATTTTCCCCCAGCTGAATCCTTTGAGAAGGGGGAGTACTGGAGCAGTTCTACCATCCCACCAAGAGATGCAATGTTTTTTTGGATAGCATTAGTTTATGAAGGTGTTGGGAAAGCTCTTGATGGAGGGCGCAGTAGGTGTGGAGTGAATTGACATATTCAAACAACTGGGACATATCAGATGAATGAGCTGTAACCACATGAAATCCTTACAAAAGCCCTGATATTTAAGAGTGAAATATAAGCCAACAGACAAATCCCACAAACAAAAACCCCACTTCTTTTTCATTGAAACATGACCTTTTCATTTCCTGAAATTTATGTCAACTTAAATCTTGTCGGCCTGACCCCAATCTGTCCTATTTCCTGAATCTATGGAGCTCTCTGCAGAAGCCATTCCCACCCCAGGCTACAATCTTGTCAGATCTCGTAAGTGAAAGAGGGCCAGGTCTGGCCAGGACTGTGGGAGACACCTCTGAGGGAACCCCAGATGCTTCAGGAAATCCTTGGTGGTGGTCATTAAGTTACAGTCCTTGAATTAAAAAGCAATCCACACCCCACAGTGATACTAAGGCTGTTATGCTCCTGAAAGCTTTGTATTTTACATGGAGAGAAGTAGAAATTAGAAATACTTTCATAAACTCCAGGGAAATTTCCCCACATGCACAAGAGTGACAGTTACAGTGACATCTCACAATCTGAGTTCTCCCCTCATACTCCAATACTATTAACATCCTTGTGAGTTACCCATTAAAATGTAAAAAAAAAAAAAAAAAACAACTCAGCAAACTGACTGATGTTTTGAGGTCCTTGCTTTTTCCTTTCCAGGTTTATCTTCATACTTCTGCATCTTTTCCTGCCAGAAGTCTCAATGGCCCCTCCTTATTTTACTGCCAGTAATGCGTCTTTTTCACTTCTATTTTTAAATCTCTCCTAATGTGTTTTACTCCTCATATTGAGTTTGCAGTTACCTCCTCTTGCTTTTCACACACCCCCTTTACATCATCTTCCCAGCAATTCTGTTCTCTCTGTATACCCTTGCCTCCAGAAATATACTCTCCCCTTTTACCTGTTCTGTTATCAATTAATAAAAGTCAAACGCAAATATTTTATCCATTTTATTTTTAGTATGAAGATTGCCTCATAAAGCCAAATTTCCCCCCAAACCACAAAGAAAAATGAACCACCAGTGTCTCTCAGTTAACCAATATATTACAATATTCAGTTATAGCTAATTGTCACTTCTTGCTATGCTCATATTTGTGTTTATGTGACACAGATGGAAGTTATTTTGACCTAGACTCTACCTTCCCTCCTATGTAGCAAGTGACAAATACAGAAAGTAAGACTAATCACAAAGCTGGTATGTGAGATGTGGTCACTGATTTTACATAAGACCTTCCATTATTGACTCAATACAGCTGTTAGTTGTGCTTTTAATGATCCTAATCTTTCAGTGTTCTTTACCCAAAAGGTTCTCACTTCACTGACTTAGAGTGGGTTAAAAAGATTAAGCTGCCTAGCGTAACAGGTCTTGTACATTCAAAAAGGGTATACAGTAGAAAAAAAGGTCAGTTTTCAAAGTGAGTAATGTAAATCATAAATTCCTGTACTTCATTTTAAAGTGTTTTCTACTACAGTAAAAGCACAGGTACGTCTTGTTGAGCTGTATAAGGAAAGGCAGCACATGTGAATGGTAGCTTTTTTAGCTATCATTGTATAAGCTCTACTTGTTAGGTTTCTAATCACAGGCTTTCTGCTATCTCCTTTGGTTATTGTGCGAGATGCATTTAGAGAGATCTCAAAGAACAGTTGGAGCACCACAGATATAGTACATGCATTCTCTGAAATTTCATTATGTATAGATTTAACACCTCCAAACAGGCGCCATCTCACATAACAGCAGTCAGAAGTAGAGAGCAACAAAAAAAGCAAATCCACAGATTTCAGCCTGAAAATCTTCTTTGGCTTAGATTTGTTTTTAGAGCTGAATTCACACACATGACAAATTTAGACTTTAACATTTTTATTTTTTTTTTAACAAGCTGTAGATCATTCTTTTTGCTATTATTTCCCTAAAATTAATGGATTCTTTTTATCCAATGAATATGAACTGAAGAATGACACGAAAGCAGAACATGCTTTCACTGCCCTGCTGTGTTTTCCTTGAGTGAATCACCTAGAAGTTCATAAAACTTTCAATTCTGCTCTGCCATGTGGCTGTAAGAGCTGAGAAATAACTTATCGAATAGCAATATAAGCATTCACAGGCAGCTCCAAAAAGTGCATATACACACAGAGGGTTATTTAACTGCACATCCTTTCATTTCCCCTGGATGAAATCACTACCAAGCTACAAAGAAATGTAAGTAATCGGCACTGCAAACCCATGCAGACACACAGAGGCAGCATCAGCCTGCCGACCTGCTCCCATGCTCAACCACTTTAACTGCACAGACCATTTAAGCAGGTCCATTTCCTTGCCCTCCCCGGCTCCGAAGTCCATCCAGAAATAAGTGAATCTGAATTTAGTTTTCCAACTGCTTCTTTTTGTTCAATGTAACGTTACTGCAGCTCACATTCATTTTGTCTCACCTCACAGTGTGCTCAGACAGAGAATTATGCCGTATCTGCTCCTAATGATTCAGCTAAATGTAGAGGTGGGAGAAGAACGAGGGGTTTGGTGAGTGGCGGAACTGAAGGGGCCTCGTTACCCATTGATTTATGTCTCAAAGTTGCCCTCCCACATGAATATTTTAATATCTAATAACAGCTGATCTCCTGACTTTCTCTTGTAGAAACAACTTTTTCTTTGCTGTAATGCCCACTATTTTCATGAAACCGGCAGAAATTAAATACATGGGAGACCTCTGTTCCTGTCAAATTTGGTTAAAATATATTCACTGGCATAAAAAGCCACAGAGAAAAGAGGAGAAAAAACAGGGGCTGACAGTCAATTCGACTATGCAATCTTTGCTTCTTGAGTGAAACAGAGGGGAAGGAAAAGAAAAAGAAAAAAAAAAAAAAAAAGAAAAAAAGGTGCAGCAGTCCAAAACCTGGGTCCCACAACATAATAGCAATAACCACACACCACAGTTTTCCTGTGGTAACTCATTTACAGCAAATCCTTCATTGCAAGGGTCAAAGAATGTGGAATATCTTAC
This sequence comes from Ramphastos sulfuratus, assembly GCA_013399055.1. Classification (NCBI taxonomy): domain Eukaryota; kingdom Metazoa; phylum Chordata; class Aves; order Piciformes; family Ramphastidae; genus Ramphastos; species Ramphastos sulfuratus. The sequence continues at coordinate 40,778 of WBNM01021899.1, read as the reverse complement.
AGTGAACAAAGATGACAGACCAGACCTAAGTAGAAGCAAGACGGCCAAAACCAAACCCAAATTTCAAATCCCACAGAAAAACCCAAATCTTGTCTGTGGGTAACAGCTGACATGGTTTAGATCACGGTTTTATGGTCAATGCTTCAGGCAGGCTATGGAGAGTATATCATCAAATAAAAATTGCAAGGAACTGCTGCAGGTTAACTATGAGCTCTGCACATCCAAAATTTCACCCAGGGTGCTCCAGAGTCCCAAACAATTGCAGCTAGTAGAACCCCCACTGACAGTTCTTAATTTCTGTTCACTTGTTCTGGAAATGACAGTCAGACTCACTCGATTTCACCTCTGCTCCAGAGAAGCAATTAAGCACGTGGTTAACTTCAGAGATATGGTGAACAAAAATGATGGGGGAAAAATAAAATACTTGTGCACTTAAAAGCTCCTGATGTGTTAATCTTGCCACTGCCTCTGGGTCTTTGTGAAGAGGGGAAAAAAAGAAATCATTTTAAAGGAAAAAAAGCCCACCACTTTGAATTCTGAACTTTTCTGTGAATATACAGCTGGCTACTCTGAATTCTGTCGTAAAACTGTACATATGATATTCATATGTACAGAAAATGGATGCCAGGCAAACACACTGCTTTATTCCCTGCACCCAATTTAAGCAGAGGATCTGCTCTGTCCATGGAGGTGCTGTCTGAAACCTCCCACCAGAAGCAAGATTCAAGTACAGATTTTGGATTCAGAGTGGATTGGCAGGATTATGAGAAAGCTTTGCTGATGCTATAGAATGAAAGGGGGGG
>WBNM01021899.1:5132-39951 GCA_013399055.1 Ramphastos sulfuratus | reverse complement strand
GGTGGGGGGGTGGGAAATCTCATTATTTGAAATGCAGGCTAGATAAGGAAAAGGCTAAAGAATTTACCCCAAATTTCAAAAGGCTTTGCCTAACAGGCTCCAGCTTCATCTGCCTCGGCTGGGCCAAGACATACCATCTGCTTCCCAGCAGCACTCGCTGAAGTCCGTGGGAGTTCCGCCTCCAAAGTGACAGCATGATGTGGCCCATTGTCCTCTACAAAGCTAGCTCCTACACTTTTAATGGATGCTGTTTCATGCAGGCATTTGAGGTAAACCAAAAAAACCGAAAACCAACCAACCTAACAAACATACAACCCTCCCCCAAAAAACCCAAAACCCCACAACAACTGCACTGCTGAGGATTTGATCAGCATTCAGAGTTTCCAGAGACAAAAAGATTATCCTCGTTAGCCTGCAGCGATTGGGACCTATGCCCACATGAGCTCTACGTTACCATCTTTTATATCTGCTTCACCTTATGGGTGCAGCCCTCTCTTTCATTTACTAATAGAGGGGAAAAATTGATTTGGATATGTTCATAAACAGACAGCTTTAAGATGTGCAGCTCTATGATCATGTTGCAAATTTCATAAATCGTCTACAAATAATTAATCTGGCTAGAAAATTTTCAGGCAATGTACTTTACACTTTAATTTCCAGGTAAATCTCTCAGGAAGGTGAGCACAAAGAAACATGCACCTAGCCAATATAAATACAGCTACTATTCTTCTATTAGATCAATTTCTGAGTCTATTTGAACAGTCTGAATTATTTCAACAAAGAATACATTGCATTATGAGATTTCCTGTATACTAAAAGTCTGCCTCAAGAGAAAACATCCTGTATGTTCCTGCTTAGTTTGAAGTAAAAATTTTAAAATTTTTATTTATGCTTTACTATATTCATTACTGCTTCCAATCAGTGCAGTTGATATCAGCTGTTGCATTACATACACCAGCAGACAGACTCCTACCTCTCACAGACTGCTGCCTACAAACCACAACCGTTTATTATTTTCAGTGTGCCAAGTGCCAGCTAAATCAATAGTTTGAAAGGCTTGCTGAAGTCAAGGGGACTTTACAAAGTACTGCACTGCAATAAACACATGCAGGCAGAATGTTTCACCAATTGCTTACATGACACAACTCTTACTCCATAAAGTAATACAGCCACCATATTTTTCTTACTATGCAGAGTCCCAGTTAAGTCAAGAATGAAATTATCCTATTAATCACAGATGAATGGGGTGTACTGGCAATGGCATACAGTAAATAGTCATAAAAGAGAAATATAGTGGCAAAAATACTCACAGAGATCACTCCTAATGTGTCAGGCACTGCAGCAATTTGGACCATTTCTCCATTTCTTACTCAGCAAAATTTCCTCACATAATTGCTTTAGTAGGTTCCAGATAGCTTAAAGAGCCATCAAGACAAATATTTTCTATTAAATTGCAATGAAAGGAATAAATATACCTTCCTATGTCTAGGAGGACCATTGAGTCTCCTCTGTATCCCCACTAATGGTCCTCGCTGACACAAATCATGCTGTCCACTTGCACGATGTTTGACTAAACTAAGACCAGGAACAGAGATACTCAGCACTAGGCTAAGCACTCATAGGAACAGAATGAAGCAGCCAGGCAAAAAGATGATGCTTCTAACATGACCAGCAATTTAGTCAGTAGAACTTGTTTATACAGAGATGATGGAAGGTCTTAAACTTTTGCCCTAAATCTTTTTACATCATTGTCAGAGCTCAATCTAGGTCCCAGGCCAGCTAAATGTTTAAAGTAAAATGGATCACTCACATCCTTAAAACTCAAGGATTTGCTCAAATTTATTCAGGCTTTACTAAAATTCCATGCAAAATAAGAAGAATAATTACCATAGGGCAATTTATCCTCCTTTCTTCTTCCTGCTCTATTAGAAGAAATCAGTCAAAATAGAGCAATGATTCCAGCTCTCTTAGAAAAGTTAGCGAGAGAGTTATCAGCCAACGATGGTATTGTAAGTACCAGCCTGCCCACTTTCTATCAATCAGATACTGTCAGAGCAATAAAGAAAGAGTGAGATAAGAAGGAAACATCTGTCAAGCAACATCCCAGACAGACAAGAAAGAAAGAAAACAGTCTGGGAAAAAAAACAGAACAACAACAAAAAACTACCAGCAAGTGATTTTCCCAGTGTCATACATTCCTTCTCTCCCACTCTAGGAATATAAAGTGGTCAGATAGCCCAGGTATCAAGTTTGCTATTTGAGGCAACTTCTGACTGAAAGGATTTTTTTTTTTTTAGTGACAGATCATGTGTGAGGAGCAATGCTTTGGCTGCTTTGACAGCTTTCAAGGCAGTTTCCCAGCACTTGAGCCACTTGAAAGACCAACAACACTTCACATTTACAACTTACACATTAGACAGTAGCAGCCAAGCTGATGTGTGCAAACCACAATGGTCTTCCCACTTGAGAGGGAAGAAAAAAGAAAAAACAAATAAACAAAAAACCCCACCCCCAAAAAAACCCCAAACCAAACAAACCCCAACCAACCAAACAAAAACAACAAAAACAAAAAACAAAAAAACACCCCACACCAAACCAGGTTTCAAGGCTTTATTCACTCCTATGGGCACTTACAGAATCACAGAATAGTAGGGCTTGGAAGTGACCTCTCTGAATCATCTAGTCCAACCTCCTTGCTAAAGCAGGTTAATCTAGATCTGGTTGCACAGGAATATGACCAGGCAGATTTTGAATTTCTTCAGGGAAGGAGACTCCACAAGCTCTTTGGACAACTTGTTACGATACTCTGCCATCCTCACAGGAAAGAGGTTTTTTCCTCATGTTCAGCTGCAACTTCTATGTTCCACTTTGGAACTTCTGACTCTTGTATTGTTGCTGGGCACCAATGAAAAAGGTCTGGCACCATCCTTTTGAATTTCACCCTTTAAGTATTTATAAGCATTGGCAAGATTCCCTCTTAGTCTTCTCCAGAGCTCTGTACCAGGTTGTTGTAGACAATCATAGGATGAGCAGGTTACTGAATGGCAATATTAGTTTGGATGCAGCCTCTTCAAAGTTAGCAGGAATAGAGATTGAGTTGCCCAAATACAGAGATTAAATGTTGAGAGAGTAAGAAAAAAAGAGGTAAAATTCACTCTGATGCATGTGAAAAAGATAAATTGTGACAGAAAGATACACAAGCTTCCAAGTGATTAGCACTAACACTCTTTGCATTATCAAGCTCATGTTACTTGAGTTTATTTATTTGCATAAGAAGACACAAAGGACTGAAGTTGCCACAGCATAGGAAATGTGAGCTTGATAAATTCAGAGAACTGTGCTTGTTACCTTTTCATGATTTTTCATGATGTGGGTTTTTTTTAATTTTTGTTTTGTTGTTTGGTTGGTTTTTTTCTTTTTTTCCCCCCTTGTATTGTTTTTTGTTGTTGTTGTTGGGTTCTGTTTGTTTGTGGTTTTGTTTTTCAGTTACTAATTCCCAAATAAAGAAAAAAAAAAAAAAAGCATTAAGTAATTGTTGTCTGCATCCAAGTTGGTTTTGAATGACTCCGGAGATGGAGACTCCACCAGCTATTTGGGCAGCCTTGTCCAATGCTCTATCACCCTTCAGGTAAAGAAGTTACTCCTCACACTTAGATGGGACTTCATATTTTAAGTTTGTGCACTTTACCTCATCCTGTAGCACCACTGAAAAATGACTGACCCCATCCTCCTGAGATCCAAGAAGGACTTTTACAGGTATGCCAAGCAGAAAAGGAAAGTTAAAGAAAATACACACACACACACTGATCAAGAATGGCAAGCTAGTAACAACGGATGAAGGGAAGGTTGAGGTTCTCAACTATTTCACTTCAGTCTTCACTGGCAACCTCTCACACCTCTCAAGTTGAAGGACTACAAGATGGGGAGCAGGGGCACAAAGTCCCTCCCACTGTAAGCGAAGACAAGACACCTAGGGCATCTGAACAAACACAGCTCTATAGGACCTGATGAAATGCATCCCAGAGGGAATTGGCTGATATAGCTGCCAAGCACTCTCCATGATATTTGAAAAGTCCTGACAGTCAGGTGAAGTCCCTGAAAAAAGGAAATATTACAGCTGTTTTATAAAAGGTAGAAAGGAGGACCCTGGGAACTACTGACCTGTCCTCCTCACCTCTGTGCCTGGGAAGATCACAGAACAGATCCTCCTAGAAGCTCTGAGAAGGCACATAGATGACAGGGAGGTGATGTGGAACATCCAGGATGGCTTTTTAAGGGCCAAGTCCTGTCTGTAAAATCTAGTGGCTTTCTACAATGGTCTGACTACATCAGTGGACAGGGGACGGGCAACAGATGTCATCTATGTGGAATTCTGCAAGGTCTTTGATTTGATCCTTCACAACACCCTTCTCTCCAAATTGGAGAGATGGATTCCATGAGTGGCCTGTTCAGTGGATGAAATATTGGCTAGATGGTCACATTCAGAGGGTGGTGGTCGATGGCTCCATGTCCAGATAGGGACAGCTATCAAGTGGTATCCCACAGGTGTCTGTACTGGGACCAGTGCTGATTAATATCTTCATCAATGACACTCTGAGCAAGTTTGCAGATGACACCAAGCTAAGCAGTCTGGTGGATATNTTGTTTCCCTTTCACAGCCTATAGTATAATTTTCTCTATTAAAATATTCCAATTAGCCTCAAACCAGCACAGATTGGATTACCTTTAAAGGTCCCTTTCAGCCTCACAAAATCCGTGATTCTATGATTCCTTGCAGTGTATTACTTTGATCATTGGTTCTGCCTTAATCCAGGACAAACCACTCGAGGGAAAAAATGGAATAATAAAATCAATCCCAAACAAAACAAAATTCCTGAGTTGTCTCCAGATTTGTTTTGTATTAGACACAATTATGCTGGAATCTCTTATGAGTATCATAGACCACTTACACATAGAAATAGACTAAATGAGAATGAACTACAGCGGGCTTCTATTTCTCATTTGCAGTTTATAAGGAAACAAAGAATAGAAAGCATTTTAATTTCAATATGGCAAACTAAGCCCAAAACTCTAAGTACACATACATTTCATCTGTCAGCCCACCCATATTGCAATTCCAAAGACAAAAACCACAGGGTAGAGTTGAGTAAGATTTTGTGCTCATGCAGGTCAAAGTCATAAAACTCTCAAATGCATGTTTTGGAAAGATGGGATACAGGATTATCAGCTCCCTCACCTTTATTGCAGTTCCCATGGTAGCACGTTTCTTAGCAGGATGCTTCTTTCGTTTGTTTTGCAAATAAGTTCCTAAGCTTCACTTTAATGGAAAGAGAAAAAGGCAAAACCAACAAACCAAACTAACAGCTTTGTATACCTCAGAGCATCTGAAAGGCCATCTTCCTAGTTTTTTTCTGAGGACCCATAGCATAATATTTTGATAAGGGTCTCTTAAGTATCTGGTTGCCTGTGCTCAGATGGATGCATTCCTGTACTCATTTAGACGACACCTGCCTTATTCATCTCCATTTTTGCTGTGCCATCACCTGGGCAAAAACTTGTTTCTGCTGGACATAGCAGCTGGTTTTCAATGCCACAGTGTCACAGGGCGTGCCACCTGCCCGTGGCTGTGAAACATGGACCTGAACCGTGAGGCGCCCAGACTCAGGCTTGCTGCTTGCAGGAACTAAACCACTTCCAGCATGTATTAAGAGTTTGGGCATGCAGTAAAACAGAAATTGTGACTTAGAACACTCATTCCTCAGAGTTTATTGATAGAGATTGCTGCAGTGTTTTCCACATCAAAGATTTACATGTTTTGACCTGTTTTCCCTGAGAGACAACAGCTGGGAAATAATGCATTGGTTTAGATCTTCTCCTTGCCTCACTCAAACCCCTCACCTCTCTCTTTGTTGGGGGGAAAAAGGAACACAATAAGGCAGGTAAGAAATGCCTGTGTCCATGAGTCCTTTCCCCGGTGTTTGGCTGTGTTATGGGAAGTGACAGTATTTCTTTTCCATTAGGAGGAAGTGCATTGCTGTGCATGGACAGAATTAATTGCTTTCATTGGATTACCTAAAGGCTGACCACCTGTGGGTACAATCAGCATTGTTTTCTTCTCTTGATGTAAACAAGAAAGTAATTGAAAGCCTAATGTGCACCCAGCAGTAAAAAGAAAAGGCAAGCAAGAAAGACCAGACCTACAGCAACACACTGTAGCCTCTCTTATTCTCTCCAGTTGTTAGGGATAAGGAATAAAATGTTTTAACACAGAGGAGAAATTTTCTTACAAATTGGGTTGATCTCAGTTACCAATTTTACTTTATATTCTTGAATCTCTCTGAATAGGGCCAGCACACTCTTACCTACAAAGTTGTGTTTAACCACATACAAGCTTTTTAAAAAAAAAAAAGTACTTCAAAGCTCAGCTCAGACTGTTGTTCACTTGTTGCTCAGGCTGGCTTACTGGAGATTCATGCCTGTACCTGATGAAAGTTAAAGTCACAAACTTTTGAAAACTTTTATCAAGATTTTACAAAGGAAATTGCATTAGGGCTCTGATGAATTGTAAATTATATAGGGGCTGCTGTGGGACATTAGCTGTGAAACCCTTGTATGAGCTGACAAATGTGAGATTGAATGGTTGGTAAGATATGAAACCCAGCTCCATTTCCTTCCTGGCTCTGGTCATGACCTATTGTACAGTCAAATTAAATGACTAATTTAAATGACTGCTTCATGTCATAGTGTAAGAGAAAAGTAATTTATAAAGAAAATGCAGATATTGCACAACACCCCAGAAGTATTTACTGACAAGCATTATTTGTTCAAAGAACTTACCATGTATGGATACTCAATTTCAGTACTGCTATCCTGTCCACTGGACAGTAAATTTTCAGGGCAACGAGAGAGCTACAAAAAAATTCTCACATGGAAATTTTGTGGGAAAATGTCAACGTGTCTGGATATGCAGATAATATTTGAGCACAGATTGGGTAACAATAAAGATATCAAACTATTCTTCTTTTATTGACTCATGAGTGAACCAGATGGATAGGATCTTGCAACATCTTCAGTTCTGGATGCTCTTCTTGAGCCTTTCCTACATCAACAATGTCAGCTTCCAAAAAACAGGCCAAGGGCACATGATTCAAAGTTTTGCAATACAGCAATTTCAGTGAGAAAACATCAAAGATAAATTATCATCTAACTGGACAAAATTATTTTGCCTTTATTACAGCTTAGACTATACAAACTGAAGGAGTGCTTTCTACAGGCAGTTAAGTCCAAATACACACATTGCTGCAGTGTGAACATGGTGGGAAGAGGGTGTTTTGTCTTGAAAGGAACATACCGAGATGTGAAGGGAAGGGTGGGAAGACCACCTTGACCACAGGAAAGATAAACACAGTCAGTGCCTTCACATTTACAGAGTCCAGTGGCAAAAGGGAACTTTTGCTCCATCAAAGTAACTTTTAACAGAACATAGTCTACTCAGTGCTGTTGAGGTTTCATGTACCAAGTTATCAGAAAACTGTGAGACATCTAGAGAGAGCCCAGAGAATAACAAGAGAACGGTCTAAGTTCCAAACACTATTACCACACAGAAGAAAAAGGAGGAAAAAACAAGGTTTCTGAAATGATCTGGAGAGTAGATGGCTGAGGGAAACATCAGCATCTTCAAAAGGTACAGATAGGATTCTGTTTCTTTCATATACAGAAAAGACTGCTGCACAGAAGAAGAGAATAAGATATTCTCCATGTGCAGAGTGAGAGGAACTCAGAATTCATACTAGATGTATTTAATGGCAGATGTCCAACCTGCATATTATGGAATCATAGAATGGTAAGGTTGGAAGGAGACCTCAAGGATCATCGAGTTCCAACCCCCTGCCATAGACAGGGACACCTTGCACTAGCACAGGTTACTCAAGGCCTCATCCAACCTGGCCTTGAACACCTCCAGGGAGGGAGCATCCACAACCTCCCTGGGCAACCTGTTCCCGTGCCTCACCACTCTCACTGTAAAGAACTTCCTCCTAACATCTAGTCTAAATCTTCCCTCTGCCAGTTCAAACTCATAAACCCATTAGAAGTGTTATAGGTAAACATGAATATCAGATCAGAGTAAACACCAACTTTCCTCACTGAAGAGTGTGTCTTTAGCTCGAGCTCACATGCAAATGGATGAAGTAAAATCCTACAGTTCAAGGAAAGGCTGTTGTACTATAAAAAGAGGAATAGCAGCATCGAAAGAGGATAGTGTTTAGGTTTGGTGGTTTTGTAGATGTAGGGAGGCATCTATAGTATAGGCAGACTGCAAGAAGGGAAGAAATAATTGCTCAGCTGCAGCTCAAAAATGTTCTAATTTTATTGGGTGCGATTCAGAGAGGTGAAAAGTTATGGTAGGTACCAAGGCCCTTTGGATCATGATGACATGGCCATTTTTGCTGCTAGAAAACTAACAAACCTGGGATCTGGATGTTTACAAAGCTGCAAGCAAACTCTTCACAAACTTCATAGACCAAATCATAGCTAAAGAGGAGCAGCAGGAAGAAAGCTTAGTGCTCAAATGATGACCACGAATGTAATATGCTGCCACATACACAAAACATAAAAACCACAGATCAACAAAAAAGTGTTTTTTCTATAATGAAGGTGGTCTGATTATTAATTTGTAAGATAGATGAATGCAGAGTTTGATCTGAAAACCTTTTCATGGATGCTGAAGTAGTAACCATGGTCAGGACAGCTTTGTTATTGCACATGCTGTGGGAAGTACATACATCATATCTGACCCGGTATGGTTGTTCACAGATCCATCCAATACTGCTCTCCTGCCAACATTAATCTTTTGCCAGTTATTTTCCCTGAACTGATTTATTCAGTCAATGACAGATCCTCAAGCTAAAACAGAATCAAAGTGAAATCATCTGCTTCTTACATTTCAACAGCTGTACATTCCAGTTTTGCAGAGGAAAGAGGAGAGAAAAAAAATTCCCTTGTGATCTGCTAAGACACTGTACAGATAAGAAGCACCTTCAACAAGCATGGTTAAGTCCTTTATACTTTCTGGAAAACAATCTAGTGACAGGTCAGTGAATCAATTTTTACTTTGTGGAGGTCAATACTGAGCAGTGTACGATTCGTATAGGCAATCAGGTAGTTAATTAGATGCAGTGGTGATCATGAATGCTTAAGCTATTTACCTTTGAGTGGGTGCTTTAAGAGAGCTGGAAGCACTCTCTTGTTGGAAGGAATCGTAGGGCAATATTTAAAAAAATAATCTTCTGACATCCTGCACTTGGAATTTTGAATAAAACTGTTATATATATTATATTTGAATACCAAGATGAAACAGATTTTCTTTCCCTGTTGGACCAGGGATTCAGAGAGGGGTAATATTTTAGTAGACTGATATGATTAGAAGAAAAAGAAATGGCCAAACTCTGAGGTATAAGTTATACGAATGCGTTCAAAGTTTACCTCACCTATGTCTCCATAGAGTAACAAGGCTGTAGGCATCCCAGTTTAATAAACTGAACTGTTGCTTCAGTTCAGATAGTACCCTCTGAAATGGCCCTGTGTTGCAGCTGCATTCAAAAATGGACAAACTGAGGCACAGGAAATTAAATTATTCTGCGCAGATCACAAACACCGTTGTGACATTTGACATGGAAACCTGACCTTGAGTGGTGGCCTAGGAACATGAGCCAAGAACTTAAGAAGTGTTTGGTAAGGCTCTCAGCATGCAGGCACTTACACGAAAGGACCTCTTCACCTTCAGGGGAGAATTACAGTTTTAGCTAATGCCTGTGTCCAATTTCTGCTGAAGTCAGTTACGCACAAATAAATGACCCCTTTAGTTCCACAGAGAGACTAGAGGTTAAAATATAAAAAAATGCTTGTTGATGAAAGGAAGAAGAGGAGACAAAGGCCATCCCATAGCACTGGGAAACAGAACAATTAAGCTTTACAAGCTCTTTTTTTCTCTGCACCCCCCCTCCCATGATTAATGACCATGCTTTACTCTCCTTAAGGAGTGGGCCCAAGGCTTGTGTATCAGTTTTTACAATCTGTTTTTAATGTGGAAAGATAATAACTGTGTAAAATGGAGCTGGCTGTATAAAAATTCTCTCTGCAAATGTGATTACACATAAAACCCATAAAAATTGTACAAAGCGATAGATGAACCAAAACTGAACAGCTGTAGTTTTTCATTATTTTGGAACTGAGCAGAGAGTGTATGTATACAGAATGACTTCTTTTTTTTTTTTTTTTNATAACCTGAGAGTGATTAAATGAATTTTTTTTTTTTTTTTTTTTTAATCTTCTGGACTTAATTGAATTATACATCTGCTGGGAATTTAAAATTTCAGAAGGAGTATCACATTTCTGCTAAATTGAATTCTATATTGCTGAAATGAAGGACCGCCTGTGAAATATTAGCAATAAAATTGATATATTTCAATAAAACCCTAGCAGTATAGTTCAAAATAATGTGGCACAGTTTATATCTATCTATCTATATATATATAGATATGAAAGTTATTACAACTAAAATAATGGGTAATCTCAAGACATTTTTAGCCCAGAGGACAAATTAAATAAAGTATCATAGCTTTTATGTTTACTTTAAGGATGACTTTAGACAAGTAAATTAATGACTTAACCACTTTCATGACTGCTGCAGAGTTACTTCTTGCACTGGTCTAGTCTATCTTGTAAAATGTTTTTACTTCTGAAGAAGCCAAAAAAAACCCAAAAAACCCAAAAAAACAAAACACCATGAAGTGCTCCAGTTGAACTCTCCATCTGGAGAGTTCAATGTAATCTAGGGACAAAAGTAGAAATAAGGTGTACTTGAACAGTTTTCAAAACCAGTACAGCACATGGATGAAAATGAAAGGATGAATTTTACAGACTACTTACGGTTTTGGATATGGCATTAAATGCTATCACAGAAACCTTTTTTGGTACATGTATCAAGTTATCTTATAGTGTGAAGAAGTCATCTTAAGCCCACTTAGTTTTATTTGAGAGAAACACAAAAGGGAAGAAATGGAGAAGACAGAACAAAATGTCAGTGAGAGATTAACCAAGTACTTCAAGTGACACAAATAATTTCCTGGATTCACTTGTATCAAATGCTACATCTGTTGGTGAAACAGACCCTAGTCCTTCCATCACTGCCAGCCCCTTTGGTAATGCAAAGACATCAAAGCTGTTGTTTTTTTATGCAATCTTGATGAACCAGACTGATCTAAATTGTGGCAGTGTTACTTAAAATCCTGTTCCTGACCAGTTCAACCCCAGAACATTTGGGCTGAGGAATTACCTCCCTCCCATGATTTCAGTGGAAGCATTCCATGGTTTCGTAGGCTACAGGGAAAGCATCCTCAGCATAGGCACATTTTTGCCTGGAGCAAAAGTGCTGACCCTTTGGGGCAGTTCAGGACTTGGTCTGATTCAACAGATATGGAAGACACATGTCAAGTTAACTAAAGGTCTTATCATCTTAACAGGTATCAGCTCCTACCCTGCATTCTACCATGTGCAAACTCCATGAATGTGTAGGAAAGTGGATTAAAACAAAAAAACCTGCCTCCACCAAGTGCTAGATTATCTGCAGTGCGTCAGTATGGCTGCTACAAACAGCCTAATTGCAACACATTTTATTAAACACTCTGGCCAAACCCCAGTTCTCTTATCATGGAGTGTGTTTAAATAGAAGATGTCACTAAAAGAGTTATGTTTACTTGAAGAAAAGGCAAACAAGTAATGCAAAACATTGACAACACTATTGTTAAACATGCCAATTTTTTTTTAAATGGTCAAAAAATCTCTCTAGATGCTCTCTGAAGACACATGTACACCAAAAAGAAGAAATTATGATTGCAACAGAACAACTTAATTAATAAACATTGATTGTGCCCATTGACTGCTGCAAATTGTATTAAATATTAACAACAACATTTTGTATATTTTATATTACTCATGAAAGTTTTATACCTTTGCCCTACAGCAACCATAGATTTTATGTAAGCGTGCAACAAAAGTGACAAACTATTAAGCAATACGGAGCACTGATTCTATAAACATTAGCTGCACATTATTATATATAGTTATAATGCCCTTACTTATATCTATCCATACAAGAAGGTTATTTTCAAAACTAACTGACCTCAAGTCAGCAGTTGCTGCCTTGCGATGGCTGTGCAGTAGTGGAGTCAATGGACACAGATATTGCCACTAGCTGTATCATGTCTGCAACATCAGCTCTGGCTTCACTGTCTTTGTTCATGTTGTCTTTGTTGGTCAGGGTTCTGACAAATTACTTGTGTGATGGCTACACATCCGGTTATGCACTGGGGTGTTGTGGTAGGCCTAAGCAGGCCAAATTAGGCTTGTACATGTCCTGGCTTGTCCAGACATGTTTTTCTGTTCCCCCTTCTTCTGTTTTGGGGAGAGCAACCACGGGAAAGAGGACAAAGAATCTGGAGCCACTAAGTCTGGGGTCTGTGGTCTGCTCAGACCCTGCGGTAAACAAGGTACACACAGTTGCCATGTGCAAGGCCTGAGTCCTGCCCTAAAAAGAGTAAAGCAAGCCTATGGCTTCACCTGATATGGTCAGTCTTGGCTAACTGCCATTTGATTGACTATCCTGTGTCCAAAGTCTTGGGCTGTATGGNTGGGGTCAGTCTCCTTTTGATTACTTTGTAGGAAGGTACTGCACTGTTCTTCGATGGAGGGCAGCCACAAATGGGACACATGGACTGGTGAAAGACTATGGACTACCCATTCAAAACAATAGAATATCTTCAGTGAGCTTCAAAGATAGGCAATATTTAAGAAAATATCACCATTTTGGACACTGTCTCTCCATTTCTATATTTTTGATTAAAAAGTACTTCAAGAGTTTCTGCAAACAGCAGTATTTGCTTAATGCATCTGCCTCTGGAGAGGACAGTAACAGCTATTTACTGACCGTGCACGAGCGTGTGAGATAAAAAAAGTTTACAACAGCAAGAGTAGAAAAAGACTGTATCTCATCCAGGCTGTAGGGGAACTGAGTGAAATAATTATTTATCCTGGAACATCGCCAACACGTTGCAAGCTTGAGTGTGTGTGTGTGAATGTGTTAGACACCCACCATCTTACCAAAATAAAGAGGAATTTTACTGATTAAATGTGATCAGACCTTAAAGCATTCATGTCTTGGAGACTGACAGCTGAATGGAGTGTTCTGTTTCTATTATCTTAACCTTTTTTAATGGCAGCAACTGGAAAAGTTGTGCTGTCAACATGATTTTTAGCATCTACAGTTCCAAAAGAGTAGTGTTAAAGGAGAAACAGTGGCATTCAGGTTTTACTAATCATTCTGGAAAAGCAGTTTAGGAGATGGGACATCTGCAGATGACAATACCTCATTGAACACTCTTCATTTCTCTCTCTTTTCCCTTGAAACATTTCTCACTTCTACAAGATTATTTCTCTCTTAATTTGTATACTTTAAAATGATTTCTTAAAATACAATAGAAACTATAGAATTAACAACATACTAACCTACATCAATTAAAGTTTTATCTAATGACTGCAGATCAGAGTCAAAAGCATTTTCTTTAAGTGATATAACAACTTAAACATCAGACATGACAGATTCCGAAAGGCTCAGGTAAGCAGTCAGGAGGTATTACTGACTTTGCATCTTTGATTTAAATCAAATGTAAGCTAGTATCATGTTTTAATCACAATCATAATAGTATTAACTCTCAAAAAAAAAAACCAGTTTTAATGTGACATCTTCATTTGAGATGTGGCAGACCTTTGGTGATGTGGGGATGGTTCTGCAGAGCAGTTCCTTGAGCACTTCTGAAAGCCTGACTTTGGAACAAAGCAACCAGCTGGTTCTTAGCATCACAGCTCAAAAGGCTGTTGCCACGGTGAGCTGCAAGCCACACACATCTTATTTTACATTTAAGGTGACTAATTTGAGATTGGATTTTCCTGCACTTCATTTCACAACCTCAACATTACACTNCTCCTTCGTGGCCCTCCTCTGGACCCGTTCCAACACCTCAGTGTCCTTCCTGTGCTGGGGGCTCCAGAACTGTTCGGCTCTATTATCTATTACCAACAGTGTTCTGGCAGAGACAATTACTCATCACCTTTCCATTTAGGTGATATCACTTTACAAAAGTGAATAATCTCATACCATGCTCCCCACCCCTCCCCCCCACAAAGTAAAACCACCTCCACAACCCTCCCAGAAAACACAAACTATGTGTCCATTCCTGGCACTGTATGTGTGATTCATTAAGTCTTTTACCTACTTCCTACAAAAGTATTGGAAAATATATTACTCCCTACTGCTTGAGAACTGAAAGGGAACTGTTTCATCTAAGCACATGTAGCAGACCAGAGGGCATGCTCATTCCTGGTAGAGAATTTGACAGGTTCAGTAAACTATTTATGTACCCGTACGCAACACTTCAGACACAGACAGTGAACCGAACGGATTCAACCATACTCCTGGCCTGTAAGTAAATTAAATCTGCATCTTGACCATGTTGCCTGGAAGAGGTTATTCAATTATTTACAGGGCAATAACAGGTAACTGCACTTTACAGCAGTTTGTAGACAGCTACTGTACAGTTTTGAACAAAGAAAATACAGAGCGTGGCAGTCAGGATATATGATGAAGGAGAAAAAGAAAAAAGTCCTGCAAACTCAGGAGTATTTTCTAACAGTTTTTCTCCCAAGCTCCTCAAGTCCCTGTGTCATAGCCATCCTTGTCATATATTCAGCAGAATATGTAGCATCTGAAACCAGTTTATTACTGGAATATCCATTGATCTCAGAATTTGGAGTTCACTTAGTTTTATATCTAAAGCAACTTTCAGGGGCTCACGTTATCTTCCAGTCTCCCTTTTGACTAACACTGATCTCCTTTTAAAGCTTTTGAGTTTGATCTTACTTTTAAGTGTCAAGAAACATTGATATATACAGTAGAAAGAAACTGACATCCCAAGCAGGTCAGGAGTTTGAGAACCTGAAAGAATATGGCAGGAAAATAATTGTAAATAGTTCTTTTGCCACCTGTACAAGTCTTCTTTTGCTTTCTCAACTTTCCATTTTCATTAGAGCTTTGCTCTAAAATAGCGTTTATCATTGGAGGATGCTTTGGAAGACTGTTTGCATAAAAAATTTCAAGCAAATCTATGCTATTGCTTTGCATAGACAGGTAAGCTCCCACACAGAATCACAGAATATTTTGGGTTGGAAGGGACCTTTAAAGGTCATCTAGTCTAACTGCTCTGCAGTGGGCAGGGACATCCTCAGTTAGATCAGAGCTCTGACCTCGATTTGACCTGACCTCAAATATTTTTAGAGATGAAGCTTCAACCACCTCTATGGGTTTCACCTACACTTATTGCAAAAAATGTCTTCCTTAGATCCAGTCTTAATCTCCCCTCTTTTGGTTTAAAACCATTACCCCTTGTCCTGTTGCTACAGGCCCTGTTCTAAAGGCTGTCCCCATGTACACACTCAAATCAACGTGCCTTTACAGTGGCCAGCTGGAACTGGCCACACAGGGATTTGCAAAGTACTTTGAAGAATTAACACGCTGGTATGGAACGCAAGAATTACTCACGTATTAGAGCAATGGAAACTGTGAATGCCCAAAGCCACAGGAGGAGCTGAAGGTCCCTGCTGGCTTTCAGCCCAGGATTCAGGGCAGGGAACTGAATCACATTAAACACAATTAGCACTGCCCTCACTGACAAGCAAGGGCTCCTTTTACTTACTGAGGGTTGCTGTTGAACAGCAAGTTGCAAGCAAATGAGAGGTTCAGACCTGGCTTTGGATTTTGCTAATGAGACGTATCCTTTGTTTTGTGTGACCACTAGCTAGCTGGTCAACACAATGCTGTACACATCAGCTAGTCTCTACAGCTGAGAGCCTGCCTATGATTGGCTCTCACCAGCTAGCTCTGTAGTGAGCCATTATGGACTTTGTCTTTCTTACCTTCAATTTTGCAGCTTTAAATGCCTAAAAGTGTCACTGGCTGTTGTGAACTTTGTCTCTAATTCCGATCACAGCAGATTCTCAGCCCTGCATGTCAAGTCACCTGCCACCTCTCTGTATAGTGCGTTTAATTAAGGGGCATTGTGTGAAAGTAAGAGCTGCAAAAAAATAAGCTGAATTTGCCCTAATTGCACATCAAAATAAAAAATTATTCTCATTGAAAGAAATCAATGTAAAAGCCCTTTCTCTGAAGAGTGAACACAAGGCTAAATCTTTGGGCTCATTTATTTCAATCAGGAAGAGAAATGATTGTTAAACAAAGTTCCCAAAGTTCAATTTTTTTCACTTTCAGATAATAACAGTTTCTCATTGCTGGATGAAGTTGTGCAGAGGGCTTGCGATTTTTGAAAATTACATTTCTTGGAAGGTTTATTTGCCATTCACAGAAAATTATCACCGGCAAGAAACTGTTAGTTTACTATTTAAGAAAAGGTTTTGGAAGTTCCAGGGTGGGATAGGTCCTCTGATCTTGCTGACCACACAGGAAGCATCACCTCTTTTGCAGCGTTACACCTTTACATAACTAAATTCTCAAGTATTTGGCCTTTCTAGATATATTAGTGACACCTAAAGTGTTTTTCAGAATTTGAAACACATATTTTCCTTATATTAGTAAAATATTTGCTATCCTCCTGGATCATATAAACCTCCCTCTCCTACCAGTAGAAAAAGTTTTCTAATCAATATTTGCCTTGATAAGAGAATGCTGATTTTAGTGACCATCTCAAAACTAACTGCAATGAAGAATCCCTTAGCAGTTCCCATCATGAGCAACTGATGGCAATTTTGCCCAACTCCAGCTGTTGAAGTTTGAAGTAATGCCCCTTGGTTAAAAACATTCTTTTTTGAGAAACCTGTAGAATTATAAAGTCAAGCCTTACAGCTCTGGAAAAAGAAAACAGAAATTTTACATAATATGCTGTGTACCCTAATCACAAAGGTAGGCAAAGCTAAAACGTGGCGAGGGCTTCAGTACAAACTCTCATTTTGCCTCCTCAAAATTGTAACAATATGAAGTTAAAGCATATAAAGCCCTTGATGAGCGTTATTTGTAAAAATTAAAACCACACAACAGTTTGTGAAATTGTTAATTAAAACCAGATCTCATCATACCTTTTCCTTTAGGGGATTGTAAGTGAAAGTATTTAAGCAACACTCTGCACTGATAAAAATAATGTGGTTTATATAATAGGATATTCCTACTACTCAGGCAGGGTCCTCTTGTGTGAGACATTCTTCAATTCTGAATTTAGACTATTTGGATTTGATATTGGAAATAAGTGCTGAAAACAGAGTAATGGATTGTACATGGAAGATAAAAGACTATGCACAGTCACTAGATTTGAACTCACTATCTTTGAAATAAGATTGCTTTATCTGCCTGGATTCACAGGACTTGGTTAAGAGCTGTTTGGGCTTACAGGTGTTAAACTAGCCACTGGCAGGCTATTATGGCTTCTTCAAAAGAGAGGAAATATTTTTCTACTTCTCAGCAGGAGCTGCATGCATGAGAAATTTCATGCAAATTGGATTTATCTGACTTTACTTTTCTTCTTCAGTGAAGATGTGAAAAGACGATGATTAAGCAAGCAGTTTCCTCCTACATTTTCATTCCAAATTGTTTCCACAGGCTCAAGTCTCAAATGACACGTGCCTTTTATGGCTGGTCTAATGTTGGAGTAAGTAGATCCCTGCATCCCTTTCCACTCCCTGAAGACTAAAATTAGGTTTCAGGGCTTGAGATTGTCTAGATGACTTTCATTCCACCTCACCTTTTTTTTTTTTTGGTTGTTGTTTTTAATAGATAACTGCAATAATACTATTTTCTAGTATGGACTCGCTACTTTGAGTTTCTAAGACTCATTACAGAGCTGAAAAACCTTTACACTGAGTCCAAAACAGACAAGTTTAGAGAGAAAGAATAAAATGATGCTTGCCTTCAGATTGCTTGGAACTTACCACAATTCCCTTATAGAAAAAAGGGGGAAAAAAAGAAGCAGCCTCTCAAATTGCAACACAATTTAAACTATTTGCCTGGTGGCCTGTTCATAGATGCCATACTGGACAGAGGCTGCAAGCCTGCTAATGTCTGTCTCTACAAACAAGCAAAATGTTCTGCTTTTCCAATATATCAACACTAATGAAAATAGACAGAAAAAGTTTTTTTAAAAAAAAAATCTAATAAAGAATCTACTTTTCCTCCCTTAAATATACATAACTTTCTCTGAACAGAAAATAAGCTGCAGGTAAAAAGAAAAAACGGATTTGTGATTTAGAAATGTTACTCCTTTTTAGCTCTTCCTCTTGCCCTGCAAAGAGCAAGATTTTGTACTAAAATCCTGTTTTCCTGAAGAACATGAACAACAGAGTATTATAAATTAGTGGATCTTTACAACTGAGCTCTGAGCACTTCAGTTTAGCAAATATTATAGAATCATAGAATCATAGAATGGTAAGGTTGGAAGGAGACCTCAAGGATCATCTAGTTCCAACCCCCTGCCATAGGCAGGGACACCTCCCACTAGCACAGGTTACTCAAGGCCTCCTCCAACCTGGCCTTGAACACCTCCAGGGAGGGAGCAGCCACAACCTCCCTGGGCAACCTGTTCCAGTGCCTCAATGTTAAAATGCAACGACTTAAGCACAACTCTAGTCCTTTCATTTTAAAGCTTCATATACAGTCTCTGCTGTCAGAAGCGATGTTTATCACTCACTAATGTGTTTTGCATATAAGCAGTACAGTATCCTACTACTTCAAAATTGAGTGTCTGCCCCAAATTAGTCCTTTGGGAAGGGACACATCTACCTGTATCTGGTTAACTGGACTTTCTATACCCAGCTCACATTCCTTTGGAAAATTTTGTAGCCTTTCAGCTACAAAAATCCCCCTGAAACACCACTTCTGAAATAGGAACTATTAATTGGAAGATGTTAGCAGTTTCCTAACCTACATATATTTACTTATTTTGAAGACATGAAACCCCCTACTTGTGCTGAAAGTGTTTCCAAGTGACAAATATGATTAATCTTCAATGACTCTTGCCTTTTGCTTTTCAATAATTTCCATATGCTCACTGCAGTTTATTTTAATTAGATTGTAATATGGCCTGAATTTAGCTGTTTTTGTCTGGCTTTTCTGAGTCTAGCTGTTTATACAAGAATTTATAGAAGGAGACACCCCATTTACATTTCTTTCTACTATTTTTCCTGAAGGACCTTTAAGCAAAAACTGAAACAAACCCAACCAAACAAAAAAACCCACAACACCCAACAAAACAAACCCCAAAACAATCACAACAAAAACACCACACCAAAGTAAATATCTACTTTTAAAAAAGGTTTGGCAGAACACATAACCACCAAATCGGCCTCTTTGTATTAAGCTGTCTTCAAGGGAATGGATTTTTGTGACTGTGAATTACTGTTTTTAATATAAAAACATAATTGTGTTAGTTATTTGTATGAAGAAATTCAGCTTGCATGATACATGGTTTCATTCAATCCAAGTACAATGCCCCTCATTTCTAAAAGCCTTTTGCTTTCCTACCTTGTTAATGAAACTGGCATAACTGTGGAAAACAAGAGACCCAAACCCCATACTCTGTTCACATTTTTAAAGCACACAGATAACTGGACTCAGTAATACTGCAAAGGACAAATGGATTTTTGGCTCTTACTCTAGTCATGCAGTTAAGACCACATCAGGAAGACTGCTTTCAGCTCTGCAATGCCCAAACCCATATGAATGTTAATGAGAATAGTTAAAGTTATTTATCATCCTGTTTTTCTAATACTGAACTGAGTTCCCCTAGGAATTAAAAATTTTCTCCAGGATCATGCAGGATGCTTATTGCCAACCTGGATAGGATCTCTGATTCCTGTGGACTTGAAGTCCTATATCTTAACCTTGTTTGATCTATTTATTAAATGTGCCTTTGTCTCTTTGTCAAGCAGATAAGCAGCTGAGCTCTGGCCCTTACAATGTGAGGAACTGGATGTAATTTAAAAACAAATCATACTACTCAACCTTATTCAGATGTTGGTTTTGATGTTTGCTCCAGAGGAGTCAAGAAAGCTGGATACTCTTAAAGGAAGGTTTGAGACATCTTTTCTCTCCAATGTTAAGCATTGTGTCAGGCTGCACATGAACACACACAAAAGAATCCCTTAGCAGCCACATAAAAATCAATTGCATTGAAATGCCTGATTTTCACTCATCAGAAACATGGAAATGAATTTTAAAAAATAAATCACAATTAAAGTATGCTGCATGTCAATAATCTATGCAGACAGGCTTGTTTCTTCTTGGCTAGGGTATTTGGGAGAGTTTTCTTTGTCATAAAGAGTTTTCTTTTACTTATCTGTGCTTGCTTTAAGTGAAATGTTAAAACCAAACGATAGCATTGGCAGTGATTGATATTAATTTAGTTTTATTCTATTTTATTCAGTCACTTAGAAGTCTCAGTGACTGAAGAAGACCTTTCCAGTGTAGTTGATTTCATAAAGTCATAATCAGTCATCTCTACAGCGCAGGCTTTAGAGACCAGAGTGACTTAGTCATTGTGGGGGGGTTGTCGTTTATTTGTTTTTAAACATTGAGGTCCCTTCCAACCTTACTGTTCTATGATTCTATAACTACCAGGAACAATTGCTGCAGGTGATCCAAAGAAAGAGAAAAACTGTCAGAATTTGGAGGCCCCAGCGCAAACCTGGGGAAGGTACTGTAAAGGGAATCTTACTCTTTTTTTTCCAGTTTCATTCCATGACAGAATCAGCTTTACTTAACTTTCACTATGCAAAAATTAGATGCATCCTTTCTAATTTTCTCTGGGTTTCCATTCACAGACCTAGGCACTTGCAGAAAGGACAGGCTGAGTTCAGTTAATGCTTCTAACTTAGGGCAATAAGAGGCATCCACGAAAGTGCAATTCATTTACTTAGATTTTTAAATTCTTTCCCAAGTGGTGGAGACCGTGTAGTACTTATGGTTGCCATCTAACAATAGCTAAAACGTTAGCCACAAGGCTAAGCAAATTTGAAGCGAAGCAATGTGAACGGCTTTTTGATTGTTCATTGTCTGAATAGCTGCTTGATACAGTAGAACTGCAGTTACAGCTGGAATTCTGTTCCATGTCCTTTGCATATGCTATAAATGATGGCCTAAATTACTTTATAAATGATCAAATGAATTTAATGGTTGAATAATAAAGGCAAGCAAACAGTGCTGGGTGTGCTAGGGAGTCACTGCTCCACCAACGACACACACAATTACAGCTTCTCGTTTATATTTCCTATGCTAATACATATTTGTAGCTATTCTAGGAAAAGGTTTGTTTAATCCAATGAGTTCTGAGAATAGGGGTGGGGTTTCCCCCACACATGCTCCTTGTTGCTTCGGGGGTCCTTTGTTGCCTTCTTTTAGTGGTCACAGGACGAAGTCAGTAGTCCTCCTCAGTCTGGCCTCTTGATAACCCTGAAGTTCTCATGCGTGTTAGGTTGTTTTTCTTTTACGGTTAGCAACGAGCTGGTTCCAACTGGCTTTATCTTAAGACCACCAGGTGTTTTTCACAAGATCCTTACACTATATACATTATCTTGACCTCAACATTCGTCTTTCGTGCTTAATCTGGGGGTTACACAAGGTTTGCAGAAAGTAGTCACATACCCTTCCTTGATCCCAATATTTATATTGACACAAATCATGTGAGCCCATCTCACACGTACATTTTTGTCACCATGACCCGTTTAAATGCTTTGAACTTTCATGCTCCAGCATCTTTGGATTCCTACTCTTAATCAGCTGCAACTTCACAAAAATTGGAAATAATTATGTTTGGTGGGGGTAGGGTGTCCTGGATTTGAGCCAGGAGCTGCCCAGGGCCAAAGGACAGAAAGGTATTTTATGCCCAAGGGAGTAGAATAAAAAAGACACTTACACAGAATTTGAGGACAAATAGGAATGCTATTTACATGTATATACAGAAACATACCCAGAAAGTATTCAGGGAGAAGAAATACAGACACAAATTAGGCTCAGTTCTTCACTTGGGCCCATCAGGTCTAACTCTTCCAAAACGTCTTGCCCCAGCCTTAGCAGGTCCTAACCCTAACCCTCAACACCCCCCCCACCAAACCAGGCTGACTAGGCCCAGTGGCATAGCTAAACTTAGCTTGCCAGACAAGGCTGCAAACTTCCCCACAAACCAAGAGCTCACAGCCCACCTCGTGTGCTCAGAGCAGAGAGGTGGGAGAGAGAGAGACAGAACTGGCTGTGAACTCCCCTTATATAGGGAGATGAAGAGTGGGAAGGAATAAGAAAGATTACAATTCCTTGTTTCCACCCCCTAGAGACTGTCTGGTACTCTTGAGAAATTTCTCTATGATCCCTAACCTACAACAAAGGGTAACTTCTGAAACAGGACAGGCAAGCCCAGAAAAATGATGTTGCAATTATTCTTTGTTTCCTCCTTATGATTTACAAAGTGAGTTTTTACTGAACACAACACAGACATCTGTCTACTCAGCCACTGTAGAATCCAGCAAAAACAGCTGGCAGAACTGCAGAGAAGTCTTAGCCTTATTTTAAACTGAAATTTGAACTGGAGGTTACTGATAGAGTCCATCTCTGGTACATCATGGGCAAGCAGCAAAGAAAAGTCAATGTTTGCAAGCAGCTAAAGAAGCCCTGATTTTTTAAGTAATCAATCCTTGGTGTCTGTTCCAAGTTAGGGAAACGGGGTTTTTTGTGTTTAAGAACCTCTGGGACAGGACTGAGATATCACATTTCACAAAGTATTACATGCAGCACGAGCTCTCCATACCCAGCCTCTGGGAAATTTCCCTAGGTTTATCAGCTCCTGAAACCTCTGCTGGCTAAACCCCTCTAGGTTTTGGTTTGTTGTGGATGAAGAGGAAGATGGCTAAATTAAATCACGTTTTACTATCAGTCTCCCCAGATACAAAAATACAAATGCAAACTACTTTTTTTTTTTTTTTTTTTTTAAATATACTGTTGGACTCTTTATGGTTTGAACCAAAATATTTCATAACTCCTACTGACTAAATCATGTCTTCATCTCTCTCTGATACATNATTCTATGATTCTATAAGTATTTAGGATTTGTATTGCTTCCTCATCTGCTGTGAAGGCCAGCTCAACATGCAGTACTTGTGGCAGTTAGCTCTGCACATCATTTTGTGCAGTTTCTCTATAACCAAGACCTGCCTTCAGTGGAGCCCTCTAAGCAATCTAGAATGCAGCAGTGCCATTAAATTATTTTCAGGGTCTGTTCTACTAGAATGATTTCCTGGCAGCAACCAATGAGGCAGCAATGTCTCGTTGTCTGAAGATTTTGACACTGACAACTGGAATCAAGTCACCTCCCAAACCGCTCCACAAGTATGAGCAGAATTAACAACAGTGTGTGCTCATGCCAAAAAGACAGCAAAGCAAGGAAATCACTGAGCTAACAGAACGGTGGCACTGCAGCACTGGGGTCAAAATATAAACAGTTACCAAAAGACATACAAGGTACCTCCTTGCTGGTGAACCACTTCTTACAGAGGCACAGGTGCCAATGGGCAGTGTATGGGCATCTGATGCAATACAGCAGGAGGGGCAATCTCAGCTGCGGGAAGTCCATCCTATGTGACAGCTACGTCACTTCTGTGCCTCACACCTCTTTACACCTGATCACACTTGTTGACATACTTGCCAAAACAGAGCATTTGAATGGGTGACAAAAGGAAGAGGACAAGTGCCTGTGTAAACAGCGATGCCAAACCAACATGTTGCACTGCAGCAGGGGTTAGAGAAGTCTTTCACTGTATGTGTCCCAAGGATGAAAAGAAGAACATACATGTGGTGCAACTGCTGATACCTATTGCACTTGGATGCCTGACTGAGAATGGCACAAAGCAGCAAGGGTAAAGGTCATCTGACACCAAAAACCAAATGAGGAGCCAAAAGTGCATGGATCTTATGAAGCCTATTTGATTTTATACCAACATCAGAAGAGCAGCTGCAAGTGGATAACATTGTTTCCCTCAAGACATTCATCTCTGTGTGTTACCTGAAGTGGGTGACAGACAGCTCTGCTAAAGCTGGCTATTTGTTCTCAAAGTGTGCTGTGCATTTTCCCTGCCGGTTACTAACCCTCATTATTTGTAGGACAGCACCTTCCCCTAGTTTTTGTGCTTTTATTATCAGTGAACAACACATAAGCAGTGTATTTTAGACGGAGAAGGTAATTGCTATGGATTCCCCAGGTTTGTGCATTTGAGTAAACTTGTAGAAACATGACTGCAAAGTTTTCTCCAACAATATATCACATTGGTCTTTTTTGATTCATTTATCAAGACCAAGCAATATGTGCCCCTTTAAAAAGTGGACAATCCAGTTGTGGGGTTGATATATTCAGCTTCATTTTTCACTGGTGGATAAATTCCTTAATTTCTCCATAAAAACTGAAACAAAAGGAAAAACTAACTACATATTTCTGGGCCTAGCATGCTCAAATTGTAGCCAACAAAAAATTAGAACAACAATAAGTAATTTACTATCTTCTTCCCCATGGGCTTGGCAAAAGACTTTTTAACAGTGCCTCCCAGATGATGGGAAAACTAAAACTAAATTAAAGTAGCTTTTCCTCCTTCCTCATCTAGACAAGCACATTTTCAGAAAACTAGTTTTTAAAGATTGCTACTCTCTACCTAGTAGTAATCCTACAGATAGCACTTAATCTGGAGATAGATTTTGCTAACATTAGAAAAAAAGAGATGAACCCTAAATTCAGTCTTTCAAGGCACAAGCAAAAATCATACTTCTGTGCCATAGACCTTGTTATTATATAGAATTATATAATTATAATTCTAATTATATATATTATATATATATAATAATAATAATATAATTATATAATGTTATGTAGAAACATAACAGATCAATTATGTTTATTAACATAAACATGTTATGTTTAAACCAGAAGTTTAAACATATTAAACTTCTGGTTTAAATATGTTTAAATCAGAAGTTTTAGAACAAGAAACCCACCTCACTGAAGAATTGTATTCTTTCCCACAGTAACTCCATGGATGAAGGGACTCTGGGACTGAGCTATGAAAGTCCATATATTAAAAAAATAGTAATAGCAAGTAGGAATATGTTTGGGATACCAACATCTACAAGCCTAAAATAGGAGCCAGATCTGATTGTGTTGATTGATGAATAAAACAAATTGTGGGAGTGTCATGGTAGGCCTAAGCAGGCCAAATTAGGCTTGTACATATCCTGGCTTGCCCAGGCATGTTTTCTGCTCTCCCTCCTTCTGTTTTGGGNGCAAAGCCTTCTCTGCCAGTTTAATCGAGTTCAATTAATGTATGTATTCACTAGTTACTTCTAGATCCTATATTATAACCTGTATATAGCCTCCATAATGATGCAAGAACCTATTATTCTTATTATTTTGGTGATCGGGGTGCTGCGAGTTCTGAATATTTAATATTAATGAACTATATTAATATTTTAAAATATCATCTCGCAGTAATTAATTACCCTCTTCCACTACATTGAGAGTCTTTGTTCATTGGAATTTTAATGGAAAAGAAGTAAAAATAAGTAAAAATCTGTATCACAGTATCACAGTATAAGCAAGGTTGGAAGAGACCTCAAAGATCATCAAGTCCAGCCCATTACCACAGACCTCGAGATGGGGAACAGCCAAAAAAAACCCCAAAAAACCCAAAAAACCAAACCCAAACAAAAGGTGAAGATAGTTGCTACATGATACATATCAGGTGGTGGCTAAACCATGACTAGATGGAGTAAAGGCAGCTGGGATTTTAAATCATGTATATTTATTAGATCATATATTGCTAAGATTACTGTCTCGTGGGAAGGAGAGGTGAGAAACGTAATAATGCCAGTGATGATTAAAAAAAAAAAATCCAGCTTGACATTCAGAACCGAGGCTGAACATGCAGAGCTGGCAGTTAAAACAGGAGCCTGGTGTTCCCTTACATATTCAAATTCCTGTAATAACACACTAAGAAGTTTGAGTCATACTACTTCATAGCTTCAAAAGCCTCAAGTTATTTTATTTTTCAGACACTAATACTGCACCATCACAGAATTTTTAGTGCATGTGCAAACTACAAGTTTTCCTTCAGAGCAGCTTATCATAAAATATTGAGATGAGATATTTTATCTGACCAGTCTTTAAGAGGTAACTCCTCCACATCCTGAAGCACAAATAGTCTAATTAAGATTGTAATCTGAAATTCCCCTCTATGAATCCAAAATGCAAATTTGAAAGCAAAGCTATATTTCCCATAGAATTCCCTCCCAGCACAATACAAAATATTAAGGTGAAAGAAAATCCACCATTTTTCTATTTTTTTGACAGTTTTTTCCTTCCTGTACTGCAAATGTTAACTAAAGCCAAGTTCAGAATTTGACTTAAAAACAGATTAAAAATAAGCCTATCTGTCTTGAAAAGAAAAAAACCCACAAACTTCTCAGCCTGTTTTCAGAACATTAACAAGAAGAGATCAAATAAAAAGAGCTTTTTTAACCAGAGATGTGCTTAACAGGGTGGTTTTTACGTAGAAAGAAAATTAGTTTTACTCACAGTGATTTAATTGAAGCATACAACATATTACAGGAAACTACAATCTTCAGGTATTGGTAAACCTATAGAAATTCCCTCAAACCCAAAGGCCTAGGTGGGGTAGTGCAAGTCCAAAAAGCTCTGAATATTTACTTTAAAATATTCATAAATGGCTACAAAGTTTGTCTTTAAAAGATGCCACAAAAAAAAAAAAAAAAAAGGTAACAACACAACTTGGTATTACTTAAATTTTGATTTAACAGTGTGTAGCTTGGAACAAAAACTCATTCTGATTTCACTTCAGTAGCACAGAGCTTTCTATCAGATCCCTTTCTAATCTTACTTCAATAAAATATGCTTGACATCAAGATCTGTATACATTGCTTTCAATACTGCCTATAAACACATCTCCCTGCTCTGCTTTAAATGGAACCTCAGGGTACAAAGCAATACAACACAAAAATAATTGTGCTATTTTATGGTTGTGAAAGCCATGCAACTTTAAAAGCACAGCTCAACAAATTGGAATGATAAAAACATCTTTATTACATACAACTTTAAGATATATATGTATTTTTAAATTCATGTCCTCATGATGAAAGAACTAATGAAGAGATGAAAGGAAAATAGAGGTTGTTTTTGGAGAATTAAAATGCTCAGCACAGCCCAGAGACAGCAATAACATAAAAATGTATGTCTAGGGACTTAGTAAATTCACCTAAACAGGCTGGCATCTGCATGAATGGAAACACAATTGCTTTTAATATCAAGCCGTCAGCCTGTTGTGTTTTATAACGACAAAGGAAATTCAAACAAAACAAGAGACTTGCTTTGTAATTGCAGGGGAAGCAGAGGCAAATGCTGCCTCCATTTTATTCAGTGCAAAATTGCTGGAGTTTGCATTGCACAGAAGTCTTTTCCATTCTAAAGAAATTCAAGTATTAATTACAAAATTAATTAACAGTCAAAAAGAGCAAAAAAACCCCACAACCTAAGAACTACCTTCGAACAAATTGCCAGTAAGAAGCATTTGTTCTATACACTGCCCATGGTCAGAAGCTTAGCGTTACTAATCCTTTTTGTCCAAGCACCTCTTTTCAATCATTATATTACTAGAGGTAAAACCAAAGCCCATGGCCCTGGAGGAGAGGGCTTAGCTGGAAAGCATCAGCTAAAAGAGGAAGGGTAACTGTGTTTATTGCAGGAGGCTTTTCTCCACAAGACCTGGATTACCATTTTTGGTTTTGACGGAGGATTTCCACGTCGCCTTGGGTAAGGCACCTAATTATACCCATTCGTATCACAGTAACAGGTAGCCCTTTCTCTTTTACCCCCTCTAGCCACATGCTAACACAGAAGACTATGTTCATGCATACATGTAGGCTGCCAAGCACAACATAGCCTATGCCCACCTTCAACCCCCAATATCATGTTTTTGATCATTATTTCACATCTGTGTGTGTGCGCACTCGGGGCCATTCAGGACAACTGATGAAATATGTGACGGATAACCTTCTTTCAGTGTTTGAGGGGTTTTTGTTTCTTTTATCCTATTTTAATTTTTTTTTAGCAGTTTGGTGGAACAAAGAAAGTGAAATAAAAAAGAATAAACTGTTCCTGTGAAAATTTCAACCACAGTGTTCAGCCACTAGTCTCAGCTCTGGCCTCCACACATTAGCTGGATAATAAGAGCCTTCATTATGTCTCCTATGGCTGAGATCATTATAACCTTGGTCCAGCATCAGTTCCTTTTTTATACCCACCATGATCCCTTCAAGTGGGATGTTTCCCGTTATTCACTTCTCTCACCGTGTAAGCATCTTACAGATATTGTTGATCAGAAACTCACAAAATCATGTCTGATGCAAGATGACGCTATCTTTCCCTGCTTTGGACTAGAATTAGCCATAACCAAGCTCCAGACTCTATCATCTTTCCTTTTCACAACCCACATGTAATCATGTGCAAATTGTCTGTGATTTTTATGAGGGGCAAGTTTCTGACTATGTAATCATCCTTTGAAGCACAACTGAGCTGCTTTTGCATCTAACATACCCCAGAGATCTCACAAGTTAGTGGAACAACCCATTCTGCATCTTCACAGATCCTGACCCATTTATCAATAATTTGTAGTTTCCCTTATCCCACTTGAGATGAAACTGTTCACGAAACATTGATCGAATGTAGACACGATAAAAGAAGTGACTCTGCTTCTTTTACCACAATCCTCTGTACTGTTTAAATTGAAATAACTCAAATTTTCCATCATTTTTTTTTCTCTCCAAGAGAAAGCAGCAAGAGAATCATTGTTTTGGCCTCAAGCCATTCATCAAGCCCTCTCATTTCTTTCTTGAGTTCAGCAGAGTAGCCACTTTATCTGGTGTGTGATTGGATAGATTTTTTTTTTCCCCAGGAAAATACTTCATTTTAGTGTATATGGAAGGTATATTGCACATACAAACCAGGGGAATAGAGTAGTGAGACACTAAATCTATCTGCTAAAGAACATTTATTCAAAGACAACCACAAGGCTCAGTCTAATTGACAATTTCTGCTTGGGGCCCATGATTAAAATACTAAGACTGCTGCAGGTAAGAACAGGAAAGAACCAGCACCGCCACTGGCATGAGCTTGCACAATAGCTGTCATGACCAGCAGTTACCACCAATTTGCTTTTAGTATCTCGTATTAATCACAGTGTGGTGAAAAAAGCCTTCAACTCAACAGCAGAACAGAGCCTAGGGGAAGAAGGGGTTAGGGAGAGTGCAAACAGGGGGTTTGTAACAAGTGTCCTTTGGAATGCATGTTGGATGTCACAAATATGCAGGTGTACGTTTCTGGGTTTTACAACACATTTCACACACAGTACTCCATATGCTGTCTCTGCTACTGTTTTGTACAACCTCATCAATTCAGTGAGATTCTTCAGAAAGATTTTCTTCTCTTTGTGTCATCTCAGTACAAAGGAGAAACTACACAGAAGAATTAAGAGCCTATTTCTGTTTCTGATAGCGAATATCAGTTAACCCTGACAGATGATAACTGTTCTGTGCATTTGGAGTGACTCGCTGAGCAAAGCATTTTGTGAGCCCAGCAGTTGAGACAGCAATATTTGGTTTTTTTTTTTTTTCATCCAGCAATCAGTAGAAAGGAGATGTGGTACACTCATTGTGCTAATCCAAGAAGCTTCAGACATTTCACAGCTGCACCAGTTTCATATACTAGTGGAAAAAAATTCTTGTGTGCAGTGCATTGTTTCTCATGTGCATTTCTGAGCAGTGTAACTTGGTGCAAATGTTGGTGTCCCTCCACTTTAATAGTGTATTTACCTAGACATTTTCCCTGTCAGACCCCTTTTACAGGTAAACAGCTGCAGCACAGCTACTGGAGATACACCCAGCCCTTCCATCCTCATGAGCTGAGTCTAGCTCATTTAGATCTTAATATACCAAACTTCCTTGAAAATAGATAACAGTACATTAATTTCTTTATGTACTTATGTATAAATATATATTTTATTATTAAGCAGTGAAAAACTGAACTTTGACAAAATGCACAAGTATTTGCCAGTGCTTCTGGCAGATTTTGAAACTCATGCTGAACTTAGTGGGGCCATTGTCTGCTCAGGCATCTCACTAAAAATCACTGTACGTTAAATTGTTCTTCTGTTTGTGTCTTCATTTGACAGAGAGAAATTACAATCAGCAGCAATTGCACAACTGGGCAGCAATTACACAACCACAAATCTCTAAGACAGAGGTTTGCACAAAGGAAAAAAAAAACCAACCAATATTTCACTAGAGCTGTGCTTGTGTTACAGAGTAGCTTCAT
Organism: Ramphastos sulfuratus; assembly: GCA_013399055.1. NCBI lineage: Eukaryota > Metazoa > Chordata > Aves > Piciformes > Ramphastidae > Ramphastos > Ramphastos sulfuratus. The sequence goes on along the minus strand of WBNM01021899.1, from coordinate 9,427 downwards.
CTGACCTATTCTAAAAGGTCTTTGTTGTTAGATAGACATGAATGCATTTTAAAAAAATCTAACCTTAGCAGTAGTAGCCTCAGAGCAAATGTTGTCTGATTTAATGGCAACAGCAGTTGGACAGTTAGGTGCCTTGGTCAACACAGGAATTTAACTACAGTCTCTTCCAGCTATAACCTGTACCTGAAGCTATACCAATTTGTGACTGTCCTTTACATGCGACAGTTTGAGAGCTCCCTGAGTACGACTGGAGACCAAATGATTCTGTGCCGTTTTTACAAGATTGATCTTTTTCCTCTACTTGGTCTAACACAGCTACTGCACATCCAAGCTGCCCTAAAGGATGAAATTTAGGGGTCTGACATCTAGATTGTAATTTCTGTTAACGTTTGGAGAAGAAGGTGAATTAAGGATGGTGAGGAGCTGGGGGCATGAAAAGAGAGACTTCTCTAACTTTCCAAACCATTGGTGATGAAAGCTGTAAGTAGGACAGACACTTATGATAGGAGTTTCAAAAGCCCTGAGAAAATCAGTTAGAATTTTTTTAATAGCTATTTGTAGAAAGATATTCAAATTGTAACTATGCCTGTCATCCTTTGTTCCAGCTGCAAGATAGAGACTATGGGGTTTGCATCTACTTTTCTATGTATTTCTTATGTCAAGTGAAGCTACTTAAAATAGTTTAGCACTTCCTTCACTTTCAGTAAGCGCTCACTTTCTAAAAAGTACAGATATCCAATTACTCAAAATTTTCCTTAAAATAGGTTAGCTGCAAATTGTAAATGCAAACAACTTGCATCAAAAAAGACTCTTAATAAAAGCATGGGAAGTTTATGTCTTTACTCATTGACAGATGCAACTATTTTTAAAAGGAAACCAGTTATGCCACTGATGTAATTCCTTTCTCTGAGGACCCTCTTCCCATAGCTACTAGCCCTTGGTAGATTATTTGAGGGAAAAAGAGAGGGGGTTAATTTGTATGCAAGAGTAGTAAACAAAGCTAGAAAGTGATTAGAGTGAGGTTTGAGAGTCAAATCAAAATCTGTCATTTAATAATGTATAAAATAATTTATATTCAAAGATTTAATTAGGAATGTGTGTGATTAATCCTACCCACTTTTCGTAGAACCATTTAATTCAAAATGTTTCAAGCTTATTTGTGCTTTTTGGAAGTGGACTTGCATTGAAATGGCAACCACAATCTCCTCCAAAAATACATATGATTACATTGCTGCTTAAAGTCCCACCATCTACTATAAATAACATTTATGGAATTAGTATAATTCCAGTTAATTTTTGAGCCTATATATCACATGCATGCATATATATATGTGCATGAATTTGTTTTGTGCTTTGGAAAGTGCTCCATACCACCATCTAAGGAGTGTCCTTATATATGCAGGCTTGAATAACTCATGTTTCAGCAAACCATTCATTGCAGTGCAAGAAGTTGTTTACAAACCAAAGACATTCAGTTTTATCTTACTTGATCACTTCACGTGCTATGTTTAAGCTACATTCACAACGTGTTGAGATCGTGGGTCTGGAAATGCTGGGTAGGACATTGTGTTGGTCCATGCTGTGTCACTGCTTCCAGTTACTCATCCTGGGTGTCAATACTCAAGGACTTGAGGCATCCCCCAACACTCATCTCTACTCATCTTCCTCATCTCCAGGACTTGCTTCACTTTCCAGCTTTTTTCCTCCTGTTATGATCATCTTCTTTCTAAGCCTTCTATCATTCTTCTCCTCCTCTCTAAGTCCATTTTTTCTTCTAGGAACCCTCTTTTTGCCCCCCTCTTCTGGGTCCCCAAACTTCCAATTTACCAATGAAACCAGTTTATGTGCAGAAGAACAAGAGCTGATAGGCCTGATAATTTATGCATCAGTGCCATCTCTCTTTAAGACTTAGTACATACAAAGGACTTTTTTGTTTGTTTTTTGGGTTGGTTTTGGGGGTTTTTTTGTTGTTTTTTTTTGTTTGTTTGTTTGTTTTTGGGTTTGTTTGTTTTTTTTTTTTTGAGTCCAGGCATTCATAGAATTTACAGCCAGCCTGTTACTAGATGCAGAGAGAAAGCAGCAGGCTTTTTAGTTTGACAGTTCAAAAGTTCAGATTTGGACGTTCAGCCCTCTACATCCTTATGGCATTTTTTGGTTTGTTTTTGGCTGCAGCTGTCATGAAACATGTATTAACTTATCTCCTGCAAGTTCTTTGCTGTATAGTCACATCAGGAAGCGGAATGATGAAAACATTTTTTATATGAATACAACACTTGTTTACTGATTACATGTATGTTGGTAAGATTGTTATTCTCTGCTATTTTTATTAAGAGGTGTAAGGCAGGAACTAATCTACTGATTTATGAGCTTCAGCTGTATACATTAATTCTCCCTCTCCTACTCGCTCCCAGATAACCTGTTGAGTTGCTGCTACATTTCATAAGAATCCCCACCAGGCAGCAAACATAACTCATAGATACATCCCTCCCCTCCAAAATACCAAACACATTTAATCATGCCCACAAATATTAGCTTTAGCCTTATGTAAGCCTCAAATGAGCACACAAATCTTACTATGGCTATTTGAAGTCTAAAGCACTGGCAAGATTCCCGAGTAAGCCACTGTGATTTTGGAGAACACCAGGAAATTCAAGCAAAGCAGTAAAACTCAGCCTGACCCAAACAAGCAAATATGTTCCTTTGCGAAACAAAAGTTCACAGCAAAGTTAAACACAGTATTAGAAACAAGTGTGACACACAGACAAGAAGTGGTGGTGAGAGAGGTTCAAATCCTAGTGAAAAAATTCCTCCCCAAACTGGAGGCTTGTTTCTGTTTTGAAATGGAACTTATCAACACTCTTTGAAGTCAAGGACAGTTAAAGGTGGTTAGTACCTTGAAGGAGATCCTATAAGAGGGACTGTCTTAAAAAAAAACTTCTTAAGTGCTAAATTTTAGACAGTACAGATTGGAAACAAAGTCCCAGTGCTTGGGGTAATTTCAGGATGCAGGCAAAAGGTGAGACTCTCTTAGGAGCTCAAATTCCAAAACAGGAGAGCACTAAGAACCTTTTAATCACTAGCCATCACTTTTCCTGTCTCAGTGAGTGCCAGTGGGCCAGAAGATCATTTGAAAACTTGGCTATGGACCTCTAATTTTTATGTTGTTTCTTTAAAACAAACAGTTCAGGGAAACAATCTCCAGGACAAACAGAGCCAAACAAAAAGGATCTCCACCCAGCATTCAATAATTATTAAGCCTTTTGTTTGGTTTAAGAGTCATCTTTGACAAACAATACCATAAATACATTGTCTTCACACATAATCTGAGGACATGCAGCTAAGATTGATTAGTACTGGTATGAAGTCTTAGAGATAACAGATCTTTAAACCACCAAGCCATGAGCATGAAAACATAAAAGAACTAAACTATTTTAAATGACTTGTAATCTTTCCCTGAAGCACACTATCAAAAACCTTCCCAACCTGATATCTTCTGTGGATGTTGGGCAGGAGTTTTACTTAGTTTCTATAATACACATTTAAGAAGACCATGAAAATTGGTTCTTTGTAAAGAACATAAAGCTAAAAAGTAGCAGGAGCTGATCTGGCTAATTAAAGTTCACTCCTGCAATTTAATGCAGTTCACCACAAGCTTAAGAACCACTCAAAGGTTCAGCTCAGGTTTTGATGCTCATGTAACCAAACCTCTCAAATATGACATTTACAGACCTAAGTTGACTACTGTTGATTTCAAAGTAAATTGAATATCATAGTCACTTCTGATCCTATTCAGGAAGCAGATGTGCAAGTACAGTCACATACAAATGTTACCTTAATCTCTCCCACCTTTTTTGAACTTCTTGCTCAGCTTCTGAGATGCTTGGCAAGGAGGAGGCAATCTCAAAAATACTAAAATTGTCTTAAGTCTCCAGAAAATAAGCAGTCAAGTAAACACAGAAAGACTCTCAGGTACACTGCTTCAGACAAGGACACTTTTAATCCTCACCACCAAAAAAAAACCCCACAAAACAAGGCCTAAATCCACACACAAACCCAAAACCACCACCCCACCCCCCCAACAAAAAAACACAGCCCCAAAAATCCAAACCTCAAACCAAAAGAAACCCTACATGAAAACAAATGAAATAAAGGAAAAAACAAACAAACGAACCAACCAATCCCCAAACCAACCACACAAAAACACTAAAACCACTGTAGCCACCACAAATATATTATAATATATATATATATAAAAAAAAAAAAAATCCTAAAAAAAAAGAGAGATGGAACCCCCC